>JAPVRG010256624.1:0-10404 GCA_029783565.1 Rhagoletis cerasi
ACATACATATGTACATTCACACAACAAATACATTCCTGCGCTGCAAATGTCGGCACTTCATGCGCCCCCGATCGCTTCTCTTTACTTGTGTCGGCTGTTGTATTAGCAAACTGTTCATTCGCCGCTACGTCTCGAGGTCGTCCATTTGACCATCGTTGGCTATGTCCGTTCGTGCCCACGCTCATAGATGTGCATATGTATGTATGTATATAAATGTGTGTATGAATTTGCATATGCATGGATGTACTCATATTCATGTATGTATGTGTGACTACTCTACCTTAAAATCTACAAATCGCCGTACGTGCCTTTGTTTTTGCACAAATCGCTTCGGCCACTGTTTTTCATTTTCATCAATTTCATATGTATCATATGTATGTATGTTTGTATCCATATGCGTTTGTATACTGATTTTAACACTCTCACAAGCCCTGCTGCGTCCAGACAAAATTTTCAGTTTTCATTTCCCTCACTTTCATTTCATTTTCAACAACCCCTTTTTATGCGTCTATTTCTCTCAAAAGTTTTAGGGGCCTAACCCGCAGGTGTCTCTCTTTCTATCTCTCTCTCTGTCCCGACTTCCTCTCAATGGCGTTTCGGTTAAATTTTAAGTGCGTGGCGTATACGTAATTTCTACATTCGCACACGCATACACCCCTTAGATAACAGTTTTTATGCATATCCACTATTTATACATACATACATATGTATGTATATGTACATATGTATGCATGTATGTACGTATGTACATATATAAGCAAATACTCCCTGCAGCGAAATTTAAAGACAATCTGGCAAAGTGCTAGTTTCGACCTACAAATTTCAGAACTGTCTCTGAATTATTGCAAAACGGATGCAGAGCGGAGCAGTTGAAATTTGCGTTGTACTAGTTGTGCTGCCGTCAATGTTTCACACATTTCTCACGTACATAGAAAACGAGTAGCAGTGCGAGAAGACCTCCGACTCTAACATCGTGGGTCGCGAATTCAAATTGCGGTGGAGGCAGTTGGGAAATAAAAGAATAAAAAAAACAAGTAAAGAAGTATTAGTTCAGGCGAAGCCGAACTTTACACACCCGGCGCACGTAATAATTATCGTTTTTTTTCACCTTTTTCACATATGTAGTCATAAGTGGGCGGTGCCACGTTCATTTATTTATTCCTAAGAGGTTATTACAAAATCGATTTTTACTGAATTAGCTTCAGCAGTTATTGATTTATCGCAGGTTTCGCATTTCGGTAAAATACGATATATGGGAGGCGGTCGTGGTTATTGCGCGATTTCAAAAATGCTCAACAGATTTCTTAGTTAATGGCCACTTCGTAGGGCATCGCCATGTTAAAAGAGACAGTTGAAAGCATTGATTTGGAATATATGAAGAACCAGTGCCATCCCAGTGCAAGCTAGCTCGGCGCGAGTATAGAAACAGTTCGATTTGCTGCATGGCTTTTGCATATCATGCTCGTATGTGTATGTATACTCGTATTATGTATCGATGAAGATTTATTTGTTTGTACATAGTCAGCGTATTGAGATAGATACGGTTAATAATATCTGTGTAGCCTCTGGCAAATCCAAACTATCTTTATCAGTTAGGTAAAAATTATATCCTAACTATGAGCTATGAGTCTTTAGTTCATACGTTTTATAAAAAGGGGTGTCTAAAATTGTCCTTAAGATGCGATTGTTAATGAATTGCTTATCGAGGTTTTAGAGAGTATTGGGGGAAATTAAATGCCTATAGTTTTTCTGAGAAAGACATATTAACGGATATCTTAACGGTGCCCATACTCTTTTGCATTAGTTCCAATCATCGGATCATGAAGAAATTAACGGTACTCCTAAATTTTTATAGGAAGTCGGTTGTTTTCTGTTTGCTTATTTTTACAGTTTTCATCATATTTTCGGCATTTACAGTCGGACCATAAAGTATGATATTTTGATCTTCTTGTCTCGAGGAGACAATTTTTTTGTTCTCAAGTTCATTGACCTCAGGTATTCCGTTCTAGTACTTAACCACCAGATCTTAGTCCTTTCACCCTAACCTACCACCTTAATGTCAGTAAATTAAAGCTCACCAAAAATTATTCATTATTCCAGCACAATTATTAAAAAAAAGGTATATGTAGGTGTCACCGAAAAAAGCAAAAAAGCAACTCTTAGGTTCGGCCAAAAAAAATTTTTTTTTTCGAAATGGCCTTGCAAAAATACTTTAGTCTCGGGGGATTTCGGCGAACTTTTTTTGTTTGCTTGTAAGGTGGTACCAAAGAACGTAGAAAACAAAGAAGGTGCATAGTAGCAGAATACGTTCCAACTAAACGCGGCTAGAAGTTCACCTGCCTTCAAAAGCAAGCAACCAGCCGAGTTTTGTTGGAACGTAATCTATTACTATGCAGCTTCTTTATTTTCTATGTTCTTTGGTGGTACGGTCTAATGTAATATTTATCATGTATTTTGGAATGAATTTCCGTCATCCCTTGTCAAATTTGGTTTGGAGACAAACCGGGTTCGGCGTTGTGCCATCTTCAGTGTAATTTTTCGTTCTTCGTTCTTTCTCCATGTCGGAATCTACCAGAACCAAAAAGAATGTAATATTTATCCTCTGAAAAATTACCGGAAACGAATGGGTTATACGAACTGCCCGTTGCTTTTAAACATATTTGTCCCCTTACACGCTAAGCATAAAAATATACATAACCCTATACTCGTATTATGTAAATTGTGTAGCAAAATTAAAGAAATTCCCCTCAGTTCGAACGCAAAGCAAAGCGCGCATAGTGAAGAGCAAAGCGTAGATACGCGTTTCTAATCGACGCTTTTATCGATGCTTTGCTTTACTCTTTGCTCGCTGCTCCACTATGTTTTGAGCCTAATGCACAGCGCAGAAATTCGAAGGCTAACTACACAAAGTGCTAGAAGAAAATAATGAAAATTTCTTATTGATTTTATTAAATATAAGAATGTGTTTTTTTGGAAAAATCATAGATATTTATATCTTTTTACTTTTGTACTATTTCATTAGGTACTTTTCTTCTGTGTGTTATAATTACACGATGAAAGCATTAAATATTATTATGTCGACAGACGTGAAATCACTTTCACAAAGTTGTATGCTTTTAAAAAGCATTTTTCTCTCATTGTTTCAACAAACCTCTCATAAGTTATTTACTCGCCCCGATCAAGATATAATTTATTCTAGTCTGCAAGTTAATAAGTAAACAGTAGAGTATTCGATTTCCAGAGGTTATGATATTCTCGTGTGTCGAAAATCTCGAAATGCTCGCGAGCTTATCGATACTCAATTTAAGGCCGAGTGTTTAATATAAGGTGTTTAAACCACGAAGTGTTGAAGTTATTTCAAGCGCAGTACTCGTTTGTCTCCATCGAGAAAATAAATCATGTGAGTTTTCTGTTCCATTGAGGTCTTAAAGAGCCACTTTGCAATTACCAGATTCTACTTCTTCGTTCTTCAATCGACGTTACGAAAGGGAAAGTTAGTGGAAACAAAGTTTTCAAAGTTTGCATTAGGTTTTACTTTAATTTACATTCTTTGTTGGTACTAACAAAAGCTAATAATATATGTAACATGTATGTATGTAGCTGCTATTTTTACACAAAAATTCTTCACTAAGTTATAAAAACGCTTTTTTAAAATATAATACTATCTAAAATTAATTGTTCCTTTTATTTGTTTTTGAAGTGAAACTTCTTAAGCGGCTGTTGGTTGGTTGGGGGTAAATTTTCCACATGGCAAATGCAACGGTAATGGTGCACACGGAAATGGTTTAGACGGAAACAAGTGCTCCTTAAATGTACGTACATATTACTTTAACCAAAACATACTAATAAGCGGTTTAAGAATAAGATTTTGATTGAGACTAATACAAGAATGAAAGTATAGGAGAGTAGTGAATACATAGCTTAAGAAAAGGATAAAGGCAAAGGTAAACGTAAAGAGAAAAACTAAAACAAAGATGCATAAATGTAAAGGCAAGGATGAAGATCAAGGTTAATTTAAACACTTTACTTATATAAAGCCAAAATCGCTTAGGCAGTTGCAGCACCAATCAAAAAGAAGAAGAATAAGGATATATTTATATAAGGACAAAGGTGAAGGTGAATACAAAGATGAAGGAAAGAATAAACATAAAGTTAAAACTAAAGGTAAATATAAGGAAAAATATGGGGATGAGAATACCGATAAATGTAAAGATAAAGATAAAGAAAAAAAGATTAATATAAAGGTAATTATAAATAAAAGGATATAGTTACACAAGTAGAGAGAACTCACCACTCATATACTCACCAACCCTAAACTTAACATACCGAAATTCACCACACCTTACCTAAGCTCACCACATCTTATCACATCATCTCATCTCACATCATCTCAGCTCATCTAACTCTTTCACTAAATTTCACTATGCTTATATTTTTTATTGCTGTATGATATACGATTTTATGGCTTAAAATATAACCTCAAGTTTATAATATTATATTTACTAGCCTGTATTTTTATTCATAATTTCAAATCAATAAAATACATATGTAAATTGATTATGAGACAAACTATACATCTAACGTATACTCTCGACTCGCCCGTATGTCTCAATAACTACTTCAAGTTGCTCACGAGATTGGCGGACCCGAAATTGTGTCAGGAACTGGAGTGCCGCAATTTTCGGGTAAGGAAATACGAGAATGTGCGAACAGAAATCGAAAGCCCTAGTATGTAGTCATTCTAATTCCTAATTTTCAAACTTCTCTATTTTTGTTTTGTACATAAAATTTCAATGGCACGTTAACCCAAAATTCCATTTAAATGCAACGAAAGAAAGTTTATCCAAATTTACATACATAGAAAATGTATGTATGTATGTGTATGTTTAGGTAGGTATGCACATACACACATAGTGTGAAATAAATTCCTAATATCTGAAACCCACTCGAAAATTCTAAACAACAAAAATCTAAACAAATTTCACTTTTAGTTGGGGTGGTGTAACTAAACATCAATGCAAATTTGGTACTGAAATATGCTCTTCACTGAGTCTACTGAGCCAACGCTATTGAGAAAAAATGCAGGACCACCACATAAACCTACTCATGTATTTATATATATAGAAATGTACATACATTATTATATGCCTAGGCGCAAACTAAGCCAATAATAAATTTGTAACTATTCAATGGAAACTAGCGACGTACTCGTATGCATAACTTTTTGCAAATAAATATGTATGCATGTTGTAAATACATATGTAAATGCACTCATAATTTGTATACATACGTACCACTTTCGTGAATTCCACTATGCCGGGGGTCCTAAGCAAAGTAAACTATCACAACAAAATTGGCATCACAACTTTCCTACATATGTATGTGGTTAGATATGCGCAAAACTAGCTACCCGTGTACCTTCCAATGTATATATGTATGTATGTGCGTATGTAAAAAAATATTTATACATATGTACATGTGTGTACAAAATCATCTACATACATACGTACGAGTTTATGAGAAGAAAAAAATTTTCAACTAAATTCGATATCAGGCCTTCCTGCCGAAAGAGGGAGAAATGATAGTTTTTCTAACAAGAAGCAAAAAATAGATGCGCCAGCCAACCCGACAGCTCGGCCAGCGCCTGTTTGCCTTTCATTCATTCTCGGTTGCCGGCAGTAACATAATCGTAGCATGCCACAGTTGTGGGATTTTTCTAAAACTTTCATTCATAAAATGCAACGCTATGCGCCAAAATCTAAAATTCTAAACAAAACCAATGCACCTACTCCTGCAACTGCAACACCAGAAACAATATGGGAATATTGTTGTTCCCGTTGCACTACACAAATCAAAAATACTACGGTATACCACCAAGCATCCTACAAATGATCACCAGGTAGTGATAGTGGTGGTACTCACTATAAAGCGCTGAAAAATGTGTAACGCCATACTCCAATGGGACATGACTTGCTAGCGATGCAACCTCCACTGAAAGCTTTTGAACGTGAGGCACGACTGGCTCCTTAACTTATATACATACATACGTACATTGCTGATATACGCATATCTACATATGTATATATGTATGTTTGTATAGTCACATGTTACATTCTTTACACATTCTGTTCGAATGCAAAATTTGTTAATGTTTGACCGTAGTTTGAGTTCACCCTTCACGATTGGCGTATTCCTGTTGTTGTGTATTAAGAGCTCACGCGAAATATGTTTTATTGAAATAATAATGCAAGACCTCCTTCAGAAATGTTTGCGTTCGTATTTGCAGTTGCGTTCTTGTGTATTTATGTATGTCTAAAATCAAGTACTGGGTTAGTTTAGGTCACTGACCACAAATTTTTGGTTTTACCGTTAACCTGATTTGTAATATCGACAATAATTTACTTGGATAACTAAGCCATTCATTGCACCTTTCTAAAGTCGATAAAGTAGCTACTTATGCGAGTGGGTCTGGTAGTCAACCAGAACAAAGTACGAAACTGCTAGCCTAAGCAGGAAGTTACGCATGGCGTTTCTATCAAAAATCCAGGAGCTGCGCTGATTAGGTTAAATCGTACGAATGGATACAATGTTGTAATTCTGAAAGAATTTGATGGGGTCAGTATTCCGTTGGGGGTAGGGGAATGAATACATGTTCCTATCTGTGCTCTGTTCAGCCGCCACGCTGTATTATCCAAATTTACGGAGACAATTCTTCCAAAAATTAATTGATAGTTGAGCTTGAAACTAGATACATAAAAACCATTTTCAACGACTAAGAAAGACTAGAAAGGCAGAAATGCAAAATCTTCCCTGACTCTATAAGCTCTGACTCTGCTAGCCAGCTGGTGTGCTCGTCGTTTTTATGGTGCAAAGACTTGGGGCGGTATGTCGACATCATTAGGCGTATTCGAGAGAATTATTTCATTTAAGCATATAGCCTTGTCTGGGGAGCGATATTGTAAGTATACTTTTATGCATAGTTACAAAATTAATATGCATCTTGGAATATAATTATTAGAAGGTTATTTAAAATTTGTTTAATACTTATGTAACTAACGGAGAGCTTTTGTGAACGTAACGAAACACATGTTAAAAACTCTCAGAAACAAAGCAAAGCCTTGAAAGATTCGCGATTGGTGTTCATTTAGTTATCTCTTCGGGATAATAGTGTTTAGTTTCGCTTGGTCGTTAATAGCTTTATTTGAACTACATATGTACTTCAAAAATTGTTTACAAAAACTGTTTACTTCACGTTCGCGTCAATTTTAATAGGCGTATGAATAAATATACGTCTACATATATGTACTTATGTATGTACATATGTACGTACTTTATATATTCATATAGGCACACACGTAAATAGGCATTTATGTAGGGATGCAATAAAATGTTGTATGCTTTTGTAATAACACCTTTTGTGGCGACTGTACATTTGCACTAAAACTGCACAAAATGCATTTTTGTGGCAATGTTTGTACAGCTTACAGCGATAACACACGCTTCGTATATAAAAACGTGTGTTTGTATGTCCATGCATGCGAGCAAATTGATGTAGTGCTTTTTTGTTGGCAATGTTGTTGTTGGTTGTGTTTTGTCTAGACTGTACGCAAAATTTATTGTATTAATTGCAGCTCGTTTATGTTATTGTTGTTTCTGCGGCAGTTACTATCCAAACGGTAAATCAAAAACAAAGAAAGACGCATAAAAACCATTTACTTTTATACATAAGTTTATATAAAATAAAATAATATAATACATACATACACACATATGTATGTACATATGCAAAATACATACATCCGCCTATCCCTACACAAATGTGGTACATACATACGCCTGCACGTATTGACTGACATACGGGCTTGCATGCATACATATGTATGTATGTATGTATGTATGTATGAATGATGTATGTGTATACAGATTTGCATTTATACAAAAACCAAAGGAAGACACACCTACACATCAAACAGCATCTGCGTTTCAATAAAATTGCACTAATGCGCATACCCAAATTCACGAGCAAACCAAACACGCAACACGCACACAAACTATGTATAAAGCCTCTAACATCATCCGCACTGCACACATCCATATATATATGTATGTATGTATGTACATGCACGCCCACATTCAAAGCGTGTCCTTGTTGTATTGACTGGCTTTTGAACCTAACTTCATTGCATGCACCAGTGGCAAAAACAAAATATTCTATGTGTGCAATGAAAAATCCTTGCCCACTGCCCTGCGGTGGTGGGCAAAATTGCTTTGATGAGTAAAATGAAACATTGCATTATTCGACTTGCCGGCGGTAGGACCCATATCGGCTCAGCCAAGTAACTAACTAGCTAAGTATCAACATTCACATCTACATCGCAGGCATTTCGAAAGCTAAAGCTAATGCAATTTTATTGAAATAATTTCTGATAGAGTTGAGAAGTAATTATAATTGCGTTTGGTTTTAGATAATATAGTATTTTAAAAATTGAACTGCTTATTGCCACACAAGCGTGCATATATACATACTTACTTTTTCTAGTGATAGGCTCGATTATCAAATATTATTCCGTATATAAAATTATTAAAATTATTAACCCATGAATTGGAGGCCAACGTGTCGGCCTATGAACGCAGCAGACACTTCTATGATATTCTTCATCTTCTGTTTACTTGGCAGAACCGGTTTTTGAACCGAACCGCTGCTTTTTTCGAGCCTCGAACCGAACCACTAACCGAACCGTTTTTATTTTCAAATGCCAAAACAGAACCGAAAACCACTCTAAAAAATGGTTCGGTTCGGTTCAAAATAAAAATCTACTGCTGCAATTTTCAACTTTTGTAATACACATCTTTGTCTAAAAATCTAATCATTTTGTAAAACTGCTAACCTTTTTTTTGATGGCAACAAAGCCAAAGCTAGGATTTTAAGTGTCAATTCGAAGTTCTTCAAGTATGGATATCAGTTCAATATCAAAAGTTCCTTGAAACAAATTTTAAATTAACAAAGAAAAGGTTTGATAAGTGAGGCTAACCCTTAAAATATCCAGAAACGATTAGACGGAGTTTTTTTTTGAATGCCACGCAAAAATTTAATATTTGTTAGGTAAACAACATTGACAGAGGAAAATTCCACAAAGTAGATTCGATTTAACATCTCAAAGAAAGAAATTTTGTGAAAAAATGGAAATTTTACGTGAAGATTTTCGTGCGATAATTTTTTACGCAATCAAATGCCGCTTAACTCAAAAACAAAGCTTGGAACGGCTTCATTCGGATTTTGGTAATGAATCACCATTAAAAACAGAATTTAAGCGTGGATGCGTCAGCCTCAGTGATGAATACCGTGAAGGTCGGCCATCAACTGCTCTTGTTGCGGCAAACATCGATGCTGTGGGAGAAATGATTCAGATAGAGCGGCATGTGACATACCGGGATATCGAAAATATGAAAAGTTTCCATTTGGAAGTAATGTGGAAATTTTGAATCGACATTGTTTTCATTTCGCTTCTTGTGGAAACAATGTACAAACAATGTGAAAACATTGTTTCCATTCCACTCCTTAGAGAAAGCTTGAGGAAGTTTACGGAAGACATTTTTTTAACATACTTGTAATACATGTCAATTTTTGTTTTTGTACTCCTGCTATCACCTTATATTAAATCGCCTTGGGTACTATAATGTCAAATTCAATGTGAAATTTTCAAATTTTGATTAAATTTTCCCTTACTTCTCATTCAATCATCATGCAATTCAGTTGGTATGGAGCCAACAAGATGTTTAAATTAGCTTCAATGAATATATTTTCAGTAACATGTGTATTAATCAAGCTACATACCTAACTTGCATGTTGTAAAAAGTTAAAATCTGGTTAAGCCTAGTTTCCCATGCATTCCAAGAGCAGCGAGCAGGAAAGTTTCCCCACGCATTCCACGGACAGCGAGTGGGAAAGTTTTCGTACAAAAAATCTTGCAAAGTTTTACTGGACTTTTACTGGATAAATTTTTACTTGTAACAATTTGCCAATAAGAAAAACAGCTGTTTACATGCTGCTTGTTGCATTTTACACAAGTAAAGAAATACATTTTGGAATTAAAAAGTTAAAAATATCAAAATATAACTATTTAATTAAAATTTCATAAAACTAGTAACCACTAGCAAGGCTAGCGTTTTCGTACTTGAATAACTCAGTGAGAGGGGAGACCAGTATGTTTGCATGTATGTATTTATATAAAAAAAAAATATTTATTGGACCAAAAAGTATTGGGCAGGCACCGTGGCCAATGGTAATCAACTATTACCACCCCTGCAAGGTTGTAAGCCATGCAGAGACCGCTGAAAACTCCAGAAGCATTGTCTGGAGGATGCATCAGACTAGGCCGAGCATACTTTAAACTGCCATCAAAT
>JAPVRG010256630.1:9766-21926 GCA_029783565.1 Rhagoletis cerasi
CAGCTGCATTCGTGTAAGATGCAGACATTTAAATGCACTTAAGCAAAAAAAGAATATTTTTTTGAAACTTTACAGTCATTACATGATTTCGAAAATGGAAAAATTTTTTTGCAATGGAAATGGAATGTTTTAAAAGTTATATTTTGATGCTGTGATGTTGTTAAACAAACAAGTTTTCATATTAATACATAATGAATAAAACTCGCACCAAAATTGGCCTGCTAAACGGTAAAATGTACCTACACGAATTGCAGTTATGCAAATAGGCAGCTCAAGGGAATGTTTATTTGTTTATTTTGTTTATTTATTTATTTGTTATAACTTTGGAACCATATGTATGTAATATAATAAAGGGTATTTTTGTAGACGTGTGGTTTTCAATGAGGCAATAATTTTTCGGAGTTGGTCTTTTTGATAGCTATTACTTGATTTGTACCCAGTTTGGTTTGCCATTTCATAATGAACAGATTTACTCCGCAACAACGTTTGCAAAACGTACATAAGGCCTTAAGTGCTGCAAAAAGTAACCGAAAATTGGGCCTCTCGGCTGGAGTTTATTTGAGCCAGCCGCGGCGGTCACTTGCCCGAAATCATTTCTCAAACCTAATGGCAAACCCTTGTCTTTATAATATAGCTAAATTCTTTATAATATAGCTAAATTCTTGGCCATAACATTCTTTTTATTTCTTCTTGAAACCCACTTCTTGAAAACCAAATTTAGAAATTGTAACGCTTCTTATTCTTCTTTCGTTACCTTGATCCACTCAAATTTAATAATGGAAAAAGATTGGCAGTAAAGAGAATAATGATCTTTATAATTAAAGCAAGAATTAGCACTGAATGTGTCCCATTTACTCCTACAGATCCTCCATTTGAATTTGCACGTCTTCAGTATACTCTGAGGCTTTGCGTTGTCATGTCGGTAAATAAATCTCAAAGTCAAACGTTAAAAGTGACTGAACTTCAACTGGAAAACCCCTGTTTTATCCACTGTAAGTTATATGTCGGATGCTAACGAGTGGGATGTCCGAAAAGTATTTATAAATATATGCTTCTCCACCGCACCATAAAACTAAAAGTATTGTTCTTAAGGAGGCCTTAGATTAAATAAAAAGAAAATAGTTTATGTCACCCTTAATTTATGCTAAACTGAAAATTTGTATTACTGTTTTATATTGTTATTTTTTTATCACAAACGACGTCGGGTACTCTGCTAGTAAAAAGTAAAAAGTAATTCAAAAAAAGGACACTGAAAATGTCAAAACATGAAACTGGTTCGCCTCCACGGAAATTCGTTCCAAAATACATTCAAAACTGTTTATTTCTGAGCACGCAGGAAAGCGGGGCGTATGAGTAACCTCCGGCAAAAAAGGCAAGATGAAGCGATTGAAATTTTCTCCACACGTTTGTTCTGCATCATAGTTTAAAAAAGGATTTTAAGCATTCTAACACTTCATTTCAATTTCTTAAAAAAATTCGCTACACAACATACAAAATACCGAATAATTATCTATGCAAAGATACCGAATTCCAATGCAAACCATTTTAAAGCTATTACATGAAATTACATATTTCACTCACCCTCTCTTGGTTCATAGTAAGTAAAGTCAATCTTCGATAAGTAAATAAACTTCGTCTTTACATCACAAGTGATGTCATTTATCGAAAAATTTGCATTTAAATTGCTCTGTAATGTAGCTATCCCCAAAGCTGGTTTCAATGCCCAAAGGGGTTTCATACCAGAACAAATTAACTTGGCAAATAAACAAATGAAAATATGAAAGATATTGCCTGAAGCAAAGTAAAACTGGCATTTGAAAAGACTGTTAAATACATAGATTTTCGCTGCTAGTAAGGCTTTTTATTGCAATCAAAAATAATAACAAAGTTAACGTGTGTTTGTATTCGTATATCTATGTGTGTAAATGCGTGTAACGCCATTAGTGTGACCAAGTCTGAGAAGCGTAAACTTATAAAATCTAAATTGGACTCAGAATGCGGAAGTGTAAAAATTTGTACCTTTAAAAAAATTTTAGATGTGAGTTAATGGAAGTAAATCGAAAAAGTTGAAATAATAAACAATTTTTTTTAGTAAATAAATAAAAGGTTTAGATGAGAGTTAAACTATTTTTAGAGTGAAAAACAAAATTTAGTATAAAAAATATTGCAGGAAAAGTGTTGAGAAATCTGCGAAAGTTTAGAACATAGCAAAGAAAAATTGCAAACAGTTTTGTGCATAAATGAAACAACGCTTGAAATATTGGCTTAAAAGCGCAAAGAGCAACATGTGTTGCAAGCGACTGGCATGCTGTTCATCATCTAATGCAAGCAGAAAGACTATCACACATTTACGCTCGCACCCACACAAGCACTAATAGCCTTACCTACCACCGGCAATTTCGCTTCATGGTTCCATGCATTTATCATAACACAGCATAATGTCAGCATTCGCTCAGCTTTTCATCACTCTAACAGCAGCGCTGGATTACCGTTGCATGTTGTAGTGAAACTTTGCAAAAGTGTTACTGCAAATAAATAAAGAATATCGCAAAATGCAACAGTGCAAGCGTGTTCATAGCCTGCAATGGCTGTTCGTTCGTTAGATGCTGCTTGAGCAGCAAAAAAATGTTGAACTTGAATAGAAAATTTTGCTTTACTGCTTCTCAACTATACACCAGCGCGCGTTTGAAAAAAAAAACTCGCTCAAACGCCATGCTAAAGCCTCGAAAATGGATTGCTTTTGCTGCAAAAAGACAGATAAATTTCGTCAGTTTCGTCATTGCTGCAACTCTTATTCTTCTTGTTCTTGTTTTTGTAGTAAAGCGCAATGCTGCCATTATTTTTGGCATTTCGTTTATATTTTCTTTCGCGTGCGCAAAACTTATTGCTTGCCATATTTTATGGCGCTTAGATGGAATTGGCAGATAAATAAAATGCTCAGCATACAAAACTCCTTTGGACTGGCTATTAACGAGAAAGAGTGAAGTTCGAAAGTGTGAAGGTTGAGGGGATGTATATTTTTGTTTTGCTTGCATGTTGTGCTTTTACATGAATACATATATTCAGAAAGAAGTCAGCTGCATTTTTCGTAAGGTTTTTAAGCTTTTTCTTATGTATTTTCTACGGGTACGAAGAGTGAAATGAGACTAAAAGTATAAAGAAGTACCTGCTCATAAATTATGTATTTTGAACTAAATTTCCATCATTCAAAAATATCAGCAACTTCTCACTCTGTCAAAACAAATAAGCACCAACAACAAAGAGATGAGTACCCCACTCGCTAATATATAATTAGCAAAAAAGAACGTTGATTTGGTGGGGTTCAAAAGCATTGAAAATTAAGAGAATTCAGCTGAATTAAGCTTCAGATTGTTGGACTCATTTAAAATTGCTTGGCGGTTACACCGTTTGTCAGAAAGAAGAAACAGAAGGCAGTCCACAAGGAGGAGCTCATTCTCCAGTTCTTCGTTTTCTAATAGTGAACTGCAATCGGTAAGCACCCACAAGTGTGGGGAGAACTATTGTTCTCTTTATGAGCAAAACTAATATTCCCTTACTTCCGCCTTTAACCAGGGACCGTAATCATTATGAGTTCAATCAAAAAAATTTGAATTTAATCATCTTTTCAAGTTTTTAAAATTTGGGATCAATGGGCAGAAGGCGCAGCAGTTTAGCGCAACCGTTGTTAAAAAAATCAGTGACTAGTGAGCGAAATTGAGCGCCTTCTGAACGGCTTGATACATTAGCTGTTAAAAATTTTAGAAATTCAAAAGCTGTCAACCCTAAAAAATAATAAAGAGAAATGGAGGAAGCAATTATGTTGTCAATATTGCAACATCCCACTTTCAGATCTTGTGTTTATATCTGAAGCAACTCCAACTAATTCTGGTGGTGCATCACATCCTTTCGTATACTCTTTCAAAAAACTTTTATCTGAGGATAAACTCGGATATATAAAAATAAACAATTCCAGTTAAGCACTAGGGCATTATCTGCAGTAAATTCATTATTTGTAGACATTTTATTTATTTTTTTCTTTTTTAGTTGCTTTTTATCAAATGCTGGCACAAAAATGAACAAGCTGGTCGGTAATTAGCGCCGGTCTACGAATAACTTTAAGTCTTCGTTGTTTTCGTTTTTCAACCGGCGACTCTGCAATATTTGATAAGTTTTAGCTGCATCAAAAGTGACTCAATACGGGAATGCTGCCCTCCATGTCTATTAAATCCTTAAAAATCTTATATAGTTTTCTGCCCGTGGCTCTTTTTAGGATATTTAGGTCCAGTAACATTGCTGCCGGACCCTGAATTCGATCACATAAATATTCTTACCAATTATCGAAACATACTTAGGTCCCCAGAATGTTGAGAATAAGTTATCTACACGTATTTCTTTTAAGAATGATTGGGAAGCCAAAATAGATAGATCAAACCCAAATTCAAAAGTAGGCGATATATAGGTATATGAAAAATCTCTCATTTAATCTTTGTCTAAGTTTGTCAGACCGCTGAATTTCCCAATTAGTTCTCGCTGATATAAAAGAAGCTACACTCTGGTTTATCGACTAAATTTTAAACCCGACTTCGGTAACTACCAACGCTAGCAGCTAAGCAGCTACCAGGTAAGCAGACTGCTGTGAAACCACGTCGTTAGTGGCGATAGAAGGCAGGCAAGTACTTAATAAATTAGATGTTAAATTTGTCTTTTAGTATGGGTGCCATGTCATAGATATCTTACTACATATAGAGAGATAAACTCCCGAGGAAGCGAAGCTAACTGTCTGCCGTCAAGTTCATCTTCATGAAAAATATGGCTTGATCAAAAGAACCCCTTCTGCAGAATGACCTGACAAATCTGACCCAGCTTATCACAGGTAAACGTACGACTCACTCATTCGTCTAGGATGCCCTCTACTGGACTAGGATTATATCCAGCCACTTTTCCAACAAATTTATCGATATCGAAATCACTTTCGCCAAAGCTTTTACACAACAAAAATTCAAGTGAAAAACTGCGGTTATTGAATTTGTTTGCAAGCAGCCATGTTCGGGGCGTATGAGTAACCTGCTGTAGGGCGGCCAAGGCATGTCTGATTTTCGCGTTTGTCGATATTACTTATTCGAAATAAATAGTCGACTTCGGACTCAATACGTTTTTCGTTCGAAAAGCATTTCAAAAGATTTTCTAATGTCATTAGCCAGTACATCCTGCTCTATGTTGGCGCTAGGCTTTTGAATGGATTTTACCTCCTCATAGCTTTGCAATCTTAAGGAGATGTCCTGCGATTGTCGAACTTCATTGAAAAAAGGCCTCAAGCTCAAAAAAGTTTGAATATAATTGTTACTAGACCAAAAAATAACAAAAGCCATCAAACTTAAGGACGAGCACACCTTAAAATTAAACATTCCAAAAATAGAATTTAACTGAAAACCAACAACCAGATGACCAAGTCTAAATAGCAAAGAAATAGTTGGCCTTGATTGTATGTACTTAGTTGGGTTGCCTAATGAAAAAGTGGAAAAAGAAACAACAGTTTTCGTGGCGGACTTAGCTCAGTGGGTAAGACCACTGGCTTTGAACGAGGGAGTTGCTGGTTCAAGTCTCAGTAAACTCAATGAAGATGTCTGATTAGGAGATGTGCTGGGTTCCGAAATAATAGCTATAACTTCTACCATCTGTAAATTGTTGATGTTTTTTCCATGTTTTTTCATTAAAAAAGGCATCAGGCTCAAACAATTTTGAAGAAAAAATTTTGTATTGCATAGTATTTTTCAGGGACGGTAATCATTAGAAGTAAAATAATTTAAATCAGGATATAATAATTATTTTATGATTTTTATTTTTTTCGCTCAGAGATTATAATTTTTATTTAGTTTTATTTTTTCGCTCAACGGAAATAATTATTATTTGATTTTTACAAATGATGATTATTTTATGATTTTTATTTTTTCGCTCAGAGATAACAATTATTATTGAGTATTATTTTACCACTTAAAAATAATGATTATTTATATAATTTAAAAGCCTTACAGACGCAACGAACTGAAATTTTTACCTGAAAACTTTGAGACTTATTCCTTCTATTAGGGTGTCGCTACCTTTGAAAAGGATACAGCGGAAATCACGATAGTATAGATTTTGAGTTTTTTGAATAATTCAGGGTCCGAAAATAATCGTTAAATATCATAATTTTTATTTTTCGATAAAAAAATAATCGTTATTTTAAAACTTACAGATTTGCTTATGTTTTATGGAAAGAAGCTGAAGGAGCTCCTCCTCTGATGACCTGTAAAATATTTCTGTTGCTATTCATAATTTACTTAGCTGTATTAATAATAATTTTAGCTTATTTGTGCACTTTATCACGTCATAAATATGCCGCAGTGCTCAAATAGTGAAAACTATTCAGCCAAGCTTTACCATTTTAATACACTAGTCGAATCGAAATTTTAGGCGATGCCATGTTATTTTCGATACGCCTCGACTTTCGAGAGGTGACTTGCACTCGGCACGACACTCGCAATGTGGCGGATAATTTCGAATAAGTTCACCATAAACCCAGTGCAACAATATTGCAAAACTCATTACGGACAACAGTCTACCGAATACCCGATCGGATATCCGAATACGGTTCTTATTTTTTACATGGTATCTGGAATCCGGTTATGCGGCACATTCCGAATTTTAACGAAACTGAAGTCGAGTCTAGTAAATCCTGCTATCTACTAATACAGGGTGTGACAGGCCAGGACAAAGTGGCGTCACTCTCTGTCTCGCTCACACTTCGTAAAATGACTCTCTCCATCTCACTCAAACTAGAATTATCTTAAAAGTTACGGCTTCAAGGAAAGTCTTGGGAACCTACAATCGTTTAAAGTAAGTCAGAAAAAAAATTTTAAAGCTGAGTTTCTTTACAAAAATCAAAATTGTCCATAATTTAAGAAATAATCTAGGAAGTGCAATACCATTTTTAAATCCTTATTAAATGCGTCAACTTTCAAAGTTACTTGCCAAACTGTTGTAGTACATTTTTTTTTCAGTACAGTCCGTTAAAATTAGGCCAAGCATTGACTTTAATTTTTTTTTTTTTTGGGCAAAAAGTGGCTATACATTTTAGACGAAAATTTACAGAAACATTACTCAGAATTGCATAATAAAAATAAAATTGAGAAGAAGTAGAAATTTGAAGTAACGAGAATTAAAAACCCATCACAGGGTGTAGAATTTTTCGTTTTTTTGTTTTGAATGCCTATAATTTTAAAAATACAAGACATAGATTTGTTTATATTTTTCTTATAACTATTACGACCTGGCCTGTAACCCATTTCCGGCTTAACGTCCACTTCTGGGACATCCTGTATCGTTATGGCCTATCTGAAGACTTCTTGTTAGTTGTATTTGCTTTCGTTAAGACACGTGTAAATGTCTTATTGTGTTTTTTTTCTAGTGCAAACACAAAACAAATCAGTATTCTCGATTGTTAGGCTGTATACTAATTTACAAATATGAGTGCTTTTGCACACAGACACACTTTTACATACACATGCTACTGTGCGTTTATGTTTACTAAGTTCACATTTGTGTCGCTTCATTACAAAAACATTCAACGACAGCAGTTACTTTCGTATGCTTGCATATCCTCTATCTCTTTGCTGAAGCTATTTCCTTGTATTCTCTTGTATTCTCCTCCAAGTAACCCACAAACTGCAGAATTACTTTGACACTCCTTATCACACGGTTGGTGTTGGTAGGCAACATGCTGAGCACTTTGTTTGAAAGCTTGCTCCCACAGCAGCTTTTTAGCAATTTAAATTTGTTGTTATTTGTTATCTAGACACATCTTCATTCATACAAATTTTACATAATAAATAAGTACAACAACTCACACATACAAACACATTCTCAAACAAGAGCTTGCACCCATCGTCGGCTGAGTAAGAAAAAAAGTTTGCTTCTATATTTGCCTTTTTTAGCGCAATTCATCTTTTGCACACTCGTCTTCCCTTTCGAATGCACACGCATTAGGGATGTTAATTTTTTCAATTTTTACGATCCCGGGATTTTCGGGATGTCGTTGTTGCAATCCCGGGATCCCGGGATTAGTCCCGGGATTTAGATATTCATTATTTTTCAACAAAATGTCATCAATATTGTCAGAGAAGCTCTCCTACCATATTATAAATAGTAAATAAATGGGTTTGAAATTTAACTTTTTTATTTAAAGTGAAAATTATTTCAGTAGTAACAAAACAAAAAAAATCTAAGTAAACAAATGTATTTTGTGGTTGAAAGAAGTGCATATATACTAGTGGTAGAAGTAAAATGACACTTTATTTTGGCCAGTTTTGTCTATATTTATTTTGTTTATATAATATTTAAATTTTTTTTGTAAAAACCTACCTAACATATAACTAAATGCATATAAATGCGGGTTCAAAATTTATATAAAAATTATAAAAATGCAAAAAATATATACTACATATTTTCAAGTGGCTAAAAATACAGTTCATTTTATTTTATATTCTTTTTTTTTGCATTTTTAGAATTAAATTTGGGGTGCACATTTATATGCAGATAATTAAATATATGTATGTATAATGAGAGTTAATAAAAAAATGTTCAATATTAAATAAGCAAAATAAATATAGCCAAAACTGGTCAAAATAAAGCGTTTCTGTGATTGGTACCTTCCGACTTCGTCCTATGTGGAACAAAACCTGTGTAAAATGATTTGAACTTGCAATAATAAAATCAGAACTTAATTTTATTTTTTATATACGTACCTGAAGTAGATGGCCGTTCACTAATATTTTTTGTTATTGTGTGATACAACACGAATCTAAACATTTTAGTGATTTGAATAGTTTAACACAAAAACCCAGCTGATTTCCACCGCAAAAGTGTATTAAACGCAAAGTGACTTTCAATGTTGTTTTTTTGCTATAAAATGAGATTTTTTTGTCTCTATTCCATATGTTTAGTAAGAAATTATAGATCCCGAAAATCCCGGGATTAATTGCCAACAATCCCGGGATTTTTGGGACTTCGAAAAGACCGGGATCCCGGGATCCCGGGATTAACATTCCTAGTATGTACATAAATGTATATTTTCATATGTACGTATGCATACATACATATATATATATTTTTTTTTTTCTGGGATGACGCCCGTGTAGAGGAAACTCCCATGAGTACTACTATACCGGCATAGTAGCATGCACGACTTGCAGCCTCACAGCTACACAAGGCGAATTAATATAAGGTGATAGCAGGAGAACAAAAACAAAAATTTACATGTATTTGTTTTTGCTTTGGCGGCGTAAACTGTCAAAATCTGTAAGAGTGTGTGTGGAAATGCAAAGAAAATTTTTCAATTTGACCTAAGAAGCCGTGAGGCGAAACACATACACAAAGTCAGCTGATCTAGTAACACCACCTTATGTAAATTCGCCTTGCAGCTACGCCAACCTACTAAAACCTCTCCACAAACCACTCTCCCCACGGCACTGCTATTTAAGGTATTAACTCACGGGGCTGGTTAGCCAATAGGCTCGCTGCGTTAATTAACCGGTTCCAGCTTGCTCAGATCGTCTTAGATCTTTAATAATTCTAGAGATATGTGCGCACATTTTATGCCAGTTCTCTGCTGACTTTAACATGTAGTCTACAATGTTGCTACCCTGCAGTATATTTCGGGTTTCAGGGGCATAGCGAGGGCAAACGAATACTATGTGTTCCGCGTTTTCAGTAAGGCCTGTGCACATATATATATATGTACATATGCTTGCGCAACAGCCGAACAATGATGTGCGCAACGTGCTTGCTGGAAATTAAATGTGTTTGATTACAACAAGCTCGCACACAATCCCATGCTGAACAGTTTGCAAGCATGTTCGCCGCTTCAAATGGGACCAAGAGGATTTTATTTTTATTTAATTATTCAATCATGAATTTTTTCTATTTTCATCAATTACTGCATTTAAAATATGTAGTATGAAGAAAGTTTAAACATAGAATAAATAAAAAATTAAAAAAGCTGATCTACTAAAAATTTTCTACTTTACCGTAAAAACTACAAATTTGCAAGAATACTTAATAGTTTTTACTTAACTTAGCTTTAGGCATATCTTGGTTAATTCAAATTTAAATGGACTGAAGTAGTGAATTATCATTTTCAGTTAAATTGCTTTGGTGAGACCAATAGTAAAATTTGTCTAATAAGTTAATCTGCAGTACAGTCTAAACACTAAGATTTTGACTTTTTTGCGTATTTTGATGCGCGTGGCGAGGCCTCATGCAACCACTGCCAGCTAGTAGACAATAAAGGCAACGTTGCAATCGCCACCATAATAGGTAGGTAGGTAGGTAGGTTGGTCTGGCTGTCCCTGGTATCCAGGGACACACATAAGCCAAGATAAGCCTTGTGATACCCCAGTTAAGAGTTTTACTCCCCCTTGCTAAACAATTTTGAATCCTTGACGAAGTTCGTCAGGCACCTAGGGTTTAAATCTCCCAATTTTTCAACGTCACTAAAGAAAGGAGACCCCAGAAAGCGCAGTCTGCTTCTCGATAATGCCGGTCTGTTACAAAGAAGATGGAGAACTGTCTCCTCCTCCTCATAGTGTTTGTAACTTCTGCAGCATCTACGGTAAGGCACCCCGAGCCGTTCTACGTGTTTACCTATAAGGCAGTGGCCCGTTAGAGCACCAATTGTGTGAGATATATCCTTCCTCTTTAGAGAATATAAGCTTCGAGACCTTTTTCGATCCCATCTGGGCCAAGTTTGCCTTAAAAGCAGCTTGCAAGTGGCGAAACGCATACCAATGCGTTATTTTGCCCGGAAGAATCAGCTTGGGTGTAACCCCCTCGCAAGTTCATCTGCCATACAGTTGCCCTCTATATCCCTATGACCGAGAACCCAAATGAGGTTAAGACGGTTTTGCTTAGCCATCTCCTGCAGAGATCGGCGGCAGTCCAGCACAATTTGTGATTTAATAGTGATGGACCTCACAGCTTTCATTGCTTCCTGGCTGTCACTAAAGATAAAAACCTCTTTACCTGTCAAATCAGTACGAAGTTCATTTATAGCCTCCATCATAGCTGAGACCTCAGCCTGAAAGACACCACAGTGGTCTGGTAGCCGAAATGAATGTGAAAATTACTATACTACCGGCTGGAGTATAGTAGTTTTCTAACCATTCCTCCCTGCCTGGGACGAAGTTTCTATCCGGAACCGGAGTTTCGACACAACGGTCTGTATGCCCCGGAAGAAGGCAATATTTATTTACTTCTAAAGATATATCAGCAGAAAATACTGAAAATTCGCTTCAGAAAATACGCTCTTTGAAATACATTTGTGCAAATACATTTTATGTCTGTAATAAATAAAAATATACACTTCTTGAAGTTTCATAAATTTCACTTTATTTACATACAATTAAAAAAAAATTCAAACATTTTTAACAAATTTTTTTTTATTTCTTACGGCTCTTTTGAACCTAGATCATAACAATATTTATTTATAAGCTTAACCTAGTATATAATAATGTAATACTTAAGCCTAATAGAACTATTTGTAAGGGAATTCATTTATATACATACATTTGAAGTTTCACAGGACGAAAGTAAATGGAAACAGAAGCATAGCGAGGACAGGGATAGAGCACATTAGTTATATTGAAACAGTCTTACAGTATGCAAATAATTTTCTTTTAAATTCATTTATGTTTTTACATTGGCTTATACTATTCGGTAATTCATTATAACATTTTAAACCCTTATAATAGAGATTACTCTTATCGGACTCACATTTAAACATAGGTAAGTGATGATTTTTTACGGGTGTTTTTGTTATGTATATCATTGCAATACTTTATTCTACCTTTTAAATATTCAGGCAGGTTACCATCTATAATGTTTTTAACAAATTTCATAGTGTAATAGAAATGTTGTTGCTTAACACTTAACCAATTGAGGGCCGATAACATGTCTCTGATTGGGGTGTCATAACGTTTTCTAAGAATAAATCTCATTGCTCGGTTCTGCTGCTTTTGCAATTTATAAATCTGGCTTTCATTAATTAGGAATAGTATAGTTGGACAATAATTTAGAAGGGGTTCGATTATAGCTCTGTATACCATTATTTTATACTTTCTCTTTA
>JAPVRG010256665.1:2049-12329 GCA_029783565.1 Rhagoletis cerasi
CTCTCTATGTAGGAGAAGGAACGTGTCCATCTTTCGGATTAGGAATCTCCTCAGATATTGTGTTGCACTTAGCTTCTAATGTTCCACAAAACAAAAACTATAAATTATTTTTCGATAATTGGTTTACCTCTATAAGTTTGATGATTGCGTTAAAAATGATAAAATGCGACTAATTAAACTTGTAAGAACTAAGTAGTTAATCGTTTAATCAATAAACTGGGTCAGGATAATACTTTTTGATGAGTTTACGTACGTCTTAAATTTTACACTTTTGAATGTAAACAAAAATTCTATCAGCTGTTCGTCAACTTGCAAGTTTCTGCAAATTTTCTGTTCGCGTACTATTCTGGATATTTTTCTCTTATGAGAGAACAGATGACATTTCGCCGGAATTTGACTGTTGGATGTTTTTTACTGGAGATTTTAAACGAACGTACCTATTATAAACAAGTCGTACAAAAGAAGGGTTTAGACTCGATTGGTACACCTAAAATTTTTCCATAGATGGATACAAAATGAACGGACGGAGGGAGTGCTGCCCTAATCTATCCAATCTATCAGTAGGGCGAGCTCCACACAATGATGCAGAAGAGTAAGAGAAGAAGCCTAAGTTCGGGCGAGGCCGAACATTAAATTCCCAGCGCACGTATTAAATATTGATTTTCCAATTTTATGAAAATTACCGTTACTCGGTAAATAGGGCTGTATTTTTTTTTTCTATTTCAAACATTTTCGATAATATGCTCAATTAAACCTAATGAAATGAAGAAACCGACAAAGCGGTTACCGACATAAACTTACGTAGTCATAGTCATAAGTGAGCGAATTAGCTTCAGTAATTACAGATTTATTGCAGATTTCGTATTTCTTTAAATTACCGTTACATGGGATATAGGCGTGGTTGTTGTTCGAATTCAAAAATTTTAAACCTTCTGCTTCGTGGGACCAAGGTCAACAACTGTGCCAAGTTTGGTTGAAATTGTTAAAGCGGTTACCGAGACAAATAGATGTAATTATAAGTAGGCGGGGCTACACCCATTTTCCAAAAATGTATAATATTCCTAAAAACAAAAAAAAATTGGCGTTTACACATTAACTAGTGCTTGGTCGAGCTTCTCCTCCGATTTGTGGTGTGCGCCCTGATCTTTTCACACAAAGGGAAGGAAGCTACAGTTTTACACCGCCTGCGAACGACAATTGGTTTTAATAAGAAGATTTTTTTATTGCAGAATTACACTTGGAGGTTTGCCATTGCCAGCCGAGTGGCGACCGCTATTGGAAAAAAATCGGTGTTGCTGGGACTAGGATTCAAACCCTGGACCTACCGAGTGGTACTACGCACCTCTAACCACTCGACCACGGCAGCTGCTAAGAGATCTTTGCAAATATCAATTATGAATAAATAAGCTTAAGTAGTTATTAAAATATCGCAGTTTATATATTTCTGCAATCTGCCGTTACATGGGAAGCAGGCGTGCTTATTGTCCAATTTCTCCCATTTTCAATACCAACCTACCTTTGGTAAAATACCAAATTTATTTAAGATATCTCAATTCTTACTGGAGTTATCTTGTGCAAGGACGGACGGATGGACAGACAGCCATGGCTTAAAAGATTTCTCTTCTCATTCTGAGCATTTTGGTATGCATATGTCTATATCTATCTCGACTCTTTTAGGTTATTACAAACAACTGCACAGTTTTGCTGCTGAGTATGCATATATGAAGAAGTGTTCCTTGAATAACCCAATTTAATACAAACGGGTGCAAACGGTTACAAACGGTTACAAACGGTTGCTAAGACGTACAATTAGCAGCTCAATTTACATTCATATGTATACATATACATATATGTAAGCCAATTATTGCACACTTCGTTTTCTTATCCGTTTGAAATGCTTTTCAGCGTTCCTTAGAGGTACTTACATACTTACATATATATGTATTAATTGCATATATGCAATCATCTACGAGCATCCTCTACATTCGACTTACCTGTTGCGCCTTTTTCGCCAACTTGTTCAGCATATTCTCTGGATAAACTTGATGTACACTGAACGATGGCGAATCGATGCCAGATTGACGTCGTATATCCTCCCATTTATCTTCACCGTAAACGGATTTAATATACTCGGAGAGATTCTCCAATAATAAACCATACATTTTCGGCCTAAGATGTTCGCAGTCAAGCGCACAAAGTTGGAGGTGAAGTGCGAGAGGTGGGAAATGTTTGAGTTTCTTCTAGGATATTTATTTGTGTAACTATGCGCGCTTTAGTATATTGCTTCAGGAGTTATTTCTTTGTGTAAATCTGTTAAGTTAATGATGACTACAGCCATTAATTAATTCACCAGCTTCCATTTTGAATAGCTAAAAGCCATTTTCGCAGTGCGCCTGCTAAAGGGAAGAAAAAAGAGAAGAAAGCGAATGATTGAAAATGGGCTGCCATTGCAATGTATGTATATTACATATACTTGATTTTTGCTTTTAAATAATTTATCATATTACGTAAGAAAGTGCTACTTAGGTTGAGAATTTGAGGTTATGATTAATTATTGTTGTTACATTTGGTGGGCGTAATTGAAAGTGTTAGCAGTTTTCTTAGTATTTATTGAGTGATTTCAAAGAAGAAGGATTTAGTTGTGATTTCGCTTATACATAGAAACAGGGTTTACTGACCAAATTTGTGGGCTTAAGTTTATGCTTTTTAGTAAATTAAAAGTTGCTTGGAATATTTTGACTTTTGTCTAGAAAACTTTGAACAAAAAGAAGTTATGCCATTTAATATATGTATGTAGCTTACGAGCAGAAGGTTAATCATTTTTTAATTGCTTAAAAAAAATTGTTTGCTTTTCCGTGGGTTAAAAAGTTTGGGGCAAAACCCCCACTCGATTTTAAAACTTGCATTAATCAGGCACCTTTTGATATGATAAGTTTTTAAATGTTTTTACGTTTTTTGCCACGTTTTTCTTCTTGCATACGGCAAACAAATTTCAAACTGAGATCGCAATTTAACATTTGGTAAATTAAAAAAAAATCATTCACTAAATATTTATCTATAAATTATATTATGTGCATGCAGAATAATATTTTTTTTACATTATTTTCTTAGTTTTCGTCTTTTTTTAACGTATATTTTAATATGTAACTATGTATGTAAGTGTGTATAAAATAAGTACATAAAACAAGTTCTTTTTAACCGTTAATATGTGAGCGTCACCTTCAACTAAATCTTTGTATTTTCCAAAAACTTACTGCAACCCAAAAAATATGCTAGAAATAGTAAAAACTTAACGCTTATATTTGCGTCTAGGTATGCTGACACAAATAAACATTTTTTTCATATTAAAAGTAGCAGCTATAAGTAAAGAAATAACAATAATAAAATGCGTTTGATCTGTGAAATCAATTCAAAACGTGCAGTTGTATTTAGGTTACAATAACGGTGTGGGTTATTTTTTGTTCAGTTTTTGCACACAAAGTTGCCAGATTATGTTGAAAACGGAAAATTATGAAAAATTATAGAAGTAATTACTCTGAAACAGGGATCGAGAACAAAAGGTATGATCGAAAATAAATGTCGTTCTCCTAGTTTTGTTCCTAAGAACGCTCAAAATCCCAAACCGAAATGAGAACAAAACTTTCGGGAGTGTTTTCACAAGAACGAAAGTGAGAACAAAACTGCCGAGAACGTTCTCAACGGAAATTATACAAGAACAAAACCCTGGGAAACATTTCCAAAGAGAACAAAATGCGAACAATACTTCCGAGAACATTTTTAAGAGAACAAAATGGGAACAAAAGTCTCCGGAACATTCTAGCAAAGAACAAAACGGAAATAAAGTTTCAGGTACTTTCTCTCGAAGAACATTTTGGGAACTTAAGTCTCCGAAACGTTCTCGCAAGGAACAAAACTGGAACACTTCATAATACTGAAATTTAATTGAATTTTTGTAGTTTTTGTTCAAGGTTTGATGGGAAAAATTATCAGTATTAAGAAAATTCCATAATCTCTTCATGGGCTTCATCGCTGGTATGCTGTAGATTGACACCATCCTCTTTGAGTAGAGCATTTTCCTGGAACCTTTCGGCGATGAAATGGGACTCCTTACACGTTTGGTCGAAACTTTTTTGGAAGCTCTCAGGGCCTTCTTGGTGTTCTGACTGTTACAACGTACCACCATGATGTTCAAGATCGTCCCTGTCAGATTCGCTCCAAAGTCCCCAATACGAACCGCATACCAAAGAACAGACGTTCGACCGTGACTTGCGATTCTGGAGTAACAATGACCACTGTAGCTAGTTGTGCTAATAGTGGCATCACGTTCCGCTTATTTTCCCAATAGTTAAGACAATTTTCAGTTGGGGGCAAAATTGCAACTGAATTTCGCAATCGCCCGCTCCAACAATTTCCGGAATACATCGCTGTTGAATCATCCGCTGGTATGGCTTGTACGTGTTCCAGCTTGGCCCTTTCCAACCTTCTTACTGGTTGAAGAATTCGCTTATGAACTGAGTGTGTCTCCATACAGTTCTTGGTGCCTGTTCCACAGTTGCTCCAATTTCGAAACGGCTTTACGATGGTACTTCTCCGGAAGAGGGACAAATCGGGGATCCAAAAAAACTGAAGCCAACAGAGCCTCATTCTCCATCAGATGCGTCTCTCCTCACTCTATGTCTTCCACTACCTCCACAGCTAAGGCAGCTCCGAAAACTTGTATGAGTAGTTTGCACTCGGTCCAGATGGCGAAAAATCATTCCAATGTCAGCTGTTCATCCTGCAGTCTTTTGGCGGCAATCCTATGTAGCAGGCACCAACGATTTCGGATACTCATCGATGCACTGCCACTCTTTATTGGTCAATGCGAAGGGCTTATGAGACTATGAAAAGTAGAAGTTTATGTTAATAATTTTAAGATTTCCTTTAAAAGTAATAACTATAATTCTTGTTCTATTTTTCTTGAGAACGTTTTTGAGAGTTTTGTTCCCATTTTATCCCTTTTGAGAACGTTCCCGAGAGTTTTGTTCTTCACGGAAACGTTTCCAAACGTTTTGTTTTCGTTTTGTTCTTTTTGAGAACGTTCTGGAGAGTTTTGCTCTGTTTTTGCTCTTCACGGAAACGCTGCCGAAAATTTTGTTCTCCTTTCGTTCTTTTTGAGAACGTTCCCGAGAGATTTGTTCTCTTTTTGTTCTTCACGAAAACGTTCCCAAACGTTTTGTTACCGTTTGGTTCTTTTGTGGGAACGTTCTTGACATGGACTACGACGTTTACGCTCACACTTTTGCTAAGTGTTTGGCCGAGCTTCTCCGCCAATTTATTTGTGGTGTACGTCCTGATGCTACGAGTATAACACAAATGGAGGGATCTACAATTTTACGCCACCTCCGAACGGCAAATGGGTTTTATGAGAAGCGTTTTCAAGGCAGAAATACATTCGGAGGTTTGCCATTGTTTCGAATTTATGTAGATGTTGTTCGGACTGCGGATCAAACCCAGGTCCTACGGAGTGGTAGTACGCACCTCTAACCACTCAGCCACATCGTCTTTCAATAAAAGCACGTTAAATAGAAGGGATTCGCATTGAAAAGTCGTTTTCTTTTTAATTTCGGAAATGATATCTTTTGATGTGGACCTCCATAATTGAAATGCTTACAAAATTTAATAAAAATAGGAGAATTGTCAGCCTCAAAATGCCAGCTTTAATCTTTCATTCAATAAGTCTCATATGGCAGCTTTAGTCTGTTGAATATAAGTATGCATATGCACATATAAATACTCGTACATATGTATATATTATTAATATTCTGTCAAGGAGCAATACACTTTTATTCAATCTAGTTAAGCCATTTAAAGCAAACTAGCAACAGTGCCACTCGCATATCACCTTAGCCGTGAGAAATATGCATCTTGGCAACTTGCAGAGACGCCAATTAATATTTCAACACAAATGATTCGTTATGTCAATAGAAGATTATTTGCAGATCTACGTGAAATACGTACATACACGCGGCGTGAAGGTGAAAAGTAGAGGACAGAGGCTTTGCCATTATGGCATGCATCAAAAGCTAAAGAAGGCAATTCAAGTGCGTTAAAATAGTTAGAAAAGTTTTAATTTTATCTAAAGCAAACTTCAGTTAACTAAAGTAGGCGTAATTACGTATTTTCGAATCATTTTGTGAATATGAGTACCGTGCAAACCAAAGTTCCCGAACTCTTAATGAAATCATTAAGAATATCATATGAAGCGGTCGACACGAACTCGTAAAGATATTTCTGTACGATTTTTTTTAAAGAAATCTAAAAAAAATCTGAAAAAAATCCGAAAAAGCTCCTTACATCGCAGCGATTTTCTTCCGAAATTTTGTAAGCAAATCGAAGTGTGCACAGTAAATTTCATCTAAGAAAATTCGGCAAAAAATCGGAAAGGAAATATTGATTTCTTTACAAATTAGATATTTAAGATTCCTCTACTATTCAGAAAAATCTGAAAGCATGGTTTGCAGAGTATACACAAGTATGTACATATGTATGTATGTATGTTTTTTTTTACGAGGAGGAAGCATCGAAAGCCTGTGCACCCCGTCAGTGTGGGATTTTAAACCGAACTAAACCTCCTACTGTCCTGTACCGTATATCCCCCCGGTACTACCGTCAAGTATTTCGTCGGGAGGCGATTTGAGAACGAAGCTCACACGTACGTTACTGTTCGAGAGTTTTAAGTTTGATAGTCATTTCCTACTACCCCCCTATCGACTGGTCAGGAATACTGGTTTAACTTACCAAGGTTCTTCTTCTGTTTTCTGGGGATTGAAGCATATTTGCAACAATATTTTCAGGAGTTGGGTCTACTTTAAAGACATCTCTCAGATAGTTTCGCTCTCTTTCGAACTTATTGTAGTGGAAGAATATATGTTCGACGTCTTCGGAAACGCTTCCAGCGCAGAAATCACACGTATCAGAGTCTTCCAGCTTGAAGCGTGTAAGGTAAGCCTTAAAACAGCCGTGACCTGTAAGCAACTTGGTTATATGAATATTTACCTCACCATGAGAACGGTTAATCCATGGTTCAAGTTTTGGTATTAATCGGTGGGTCCAACGTCCATTGCTACTTGCGTCCCAACGCATTTGCCAGTTTACCAGAGTATCGTTTCTTGCAATTTTCTCCTTAGCCTATTAGTCTATTGGGTGTAAATCTGAGACAACAAGGGCTGCGTCTTCGGATACTGTACGAAATGCACAGCAGACCCTTAGAGCGCAAATTCTGTAAATGGATGCCAGACCACGTCTGTAGGACTTCGTGTCGAGGATATTTGCCCAAACTTGCGAACCATATAGACATACCGATTTCAGTACTACGGCTAAAAGACGTCTTCTGTTCAGCTTGGGACCACGTGCATTGAGCATCATTCTTGATAGAGCGCAGCATGTTTTAGCAGCTTTTTCGCAAACATATTCAAGGGGTTCTTTGAAACATAGCTTTGCATCTAATATGATACCCAGATACTTGATGGCGGGTTTTGTGTTTACGAGGACTCCTTTAACGTTAAATGAGACATATTCACGAATCTTCCTGTATGTATGTATATATACATATGTGCACACTGACCTGCTGCTTCCATTTGCTACTCGTACGACCCGGACTCCTCTTGTGGTTTCATTAGAAAATCACACAACGAACACTGCGAATGACTAGACAAATTAAATAATACATCCTCAAGAGTTAGCATAAACCAAAGTTCCTACAAGAATTCTTACACACGTTGGCCGACGTGATGATGATAAACTGTTTATCGTCCTTTATTTTATTGCTACACTAAATTCTATTACAATCCTACAATTCCATACGTATGTTTGTGCATGTGTGCATAAATATGCAAGTACATACGCAAGTACAGCTGTACATGCCGAGAAATCTGAGTCTAAATTGCGACATCAAATCTCCAATGCAGACAATTGTCTGTACAGCTATTTAGTATGAAGAAAATAATATTTTTCGGTATAAATCAGCAAATTATTTAGGAGACAATTCTAAATGTCACTATAAGCTGTTAAATGTAGCGTAAACAGAATTGCATTTTCATTGCATAAAATCGTGCAATCTTTTAAATATAATTCATAGAACAAAGTCTGTAAAAATATGACAAAAGGCATAATTAAGAGCAATCACTTGTAACTATAAATATGCCGAAGAAACGAACGACAGTAGTTTATTCTAGAATGCATTTTTGGGTCACTGATTCTGAACATACATACATAAACTATATTTCCTATAAAGTTCCTACTTGCCAAACATTTGATTTTGCAAAAGTTGCTTATTTTTCGGATGCAAAATTTTGGAAAACTCCATTTTCGACCAGATTTATAAAAGCTTTATTAAAACGATATCAGACACTTTATGTAGACACACGGCTAAGAAAAAGAAAAAAAAATTTTGAAAAAATTGAAAAATTATTGCAGAAAAATGCGAATTTTTTCCAAATATTTAATTTTATAACTAAGCGGTTACGTTTTGAAAACTCGTTTTTTTGTTTTGTAAAATACATAAGTTTTACCTTGTCTTCGTCAAATATCGAGAAACCATTTTTTTAAATAATTTTTTTAATAAATAACATCCTTGAAATTCATTAGTCCCTTAAAAAAAAGCTCGACGCCAGAGAGAAAAACTAAAACGCATTTTTGCTATATTTGTTGGTCTTTTACGCACCAACAGTGTGCTGTGCAGAACAAACTAGGTGGAAAAAATTATTAACGGATATATTTGGTGTACATTTAGGAATTGTATGGAAGTATTGAATATTCAGTAGAGGCCCTCCTAACCTAACCTAACCTAGGATGCCGATTTCCGATATGTCATCCGTTTTTTCAGATTGGTTCTTGTTTGCGAATTATTGCGAATTTTGTAAAATTTTCGGTTGCTGAAATTCCGAAAGCTGTATTTTCATTCAACAAATTGTATCTACGCAAACGATTATGGAAGCTTTGAAGTGTTTTAGAGACTTATACCCTCTCGACGAAGCTGAGTATATAACATATACTGAAATAGGAGGATATATAGTTCAGGTTTGCTCGTTACTCGTCTCCAACGGGAGCATACGATTCCCTGCAAAATTTTTTCGCATTTAAATGAGTAAAAAAAAAATTCATTAAAAAAATAGCGATTTTCGATCAGTCATAAGGTGTCAAAACTAGTGTTGTTGCAAAAATTTAATTTTTTCGCGGGTTACGGTAGAATAACCATCCAGTAAAAATGTTTGATCGGGAAGATCTTTTTAAGGCGACGCACCCGTAGAAATGGGCGTGGCAATTTCAGTACTAAAGTTAACTAAACGCAGGTTTTATTGTGGATTTCTGCAGAATATCCCTTCGATAACAAAATTTGTTCCGCAACTTTTTTTTTTAATTCGAAGAATATTCTAGAAATGCGTGTGGCAAATTAAGTACAAAAATTAAGAATTTTAGATTTTACCAGCGACCGAAAATAATGATTATTTTCAATTTTTCAATTTGGGTGTTCACGTCTGTCTGGTTATCAGGTTATCTGGTTAAAAATTATAATTCTCTAGTGGATTTTGTTTTTGTAAACCGAGTAAAAAATATAACCACATAACCAGATAACCTGATAACCAGGCTGGTGTGAACACCCCAAATAAAAAAATCAAAAGCTTCCAAATATCGTTGAACAGTTTCGAGTATATATATGTGCATGTTTTTTCATGTCCTGTAGGAATATGATACGATTTAAAAATTTCTGAGCGATGTATATAAAAATTATATTTAATAATTACATTTTTAATTTTTATCAATCGCTCAGAATATATGTGGGAACGTATGAACAGAGGGTAATTATTTACCTACGACAAACAAATACAACTCTGCACATAGTGCGAGGGCAAAACTGACTACATAGAAAAGGACGAAACAAAAATGACAAAGACACGAAGACGAAACCACAAAGACACTTGTTGCGCGACTTTCAACCCGAACGGACGTGGTAATACTCACACTCACTGTTACGTTTAAGTTTTACATGTACCTAAGCCTAAAGTGTTAATTAAAAGTACTCATCAAATAAATACATTTTTAATAATACAAACATCAAAGCTATACGTGTTTTAAGTGCCCTACACTCGGCGAACCCTACAATTGGTGTCAGAGTAGGATTCGTTAAAAATTCCTACGTCTTGTGACAAGTGCTGTGCGGGAAAATTTTCTTGCTAATTGTGTGACATTTTTAACAAAGACAGTTCAGCATCTTTTATTTTCGCAACATATGTACGTAA
>JAPVRG010256688.1:0-11377 GCA_029783565.1 Rhagoletis cerasi
TATCTCGAGACCGACCCTAGTCACGGAACGGCATGAAAAATACTCTATACTATAGCAATCATCAACAGCTTCCATTTGCTACCCATATTGTACAAACACATCCTAGGGTTACCCGGGTCCACGTTTTGGCCTGTATCTCGAGACCCTGTTATCCGATTCTTAAAATTTCAAAACACAAACCATCTACTGAATAGTCCGAACAAAGCCTAAACATTTGGTTTGGATAGGTGGGCCCGTTCTTGAGTTATAAAGTCACAACGAAAAATGGCATTCATTTTTATATATATAGATACCAGTGACGATCAGATCAAACTTTTACTCGGTTGTCGTCCATATAAAGGATTTAAAAGGCTTCTCCCGCGAATGCGTTTTGATCGTGACTTATCTTCATACACGCAGATAATATGAGGGTATTACAGCTTTATTAAATAATTCTATTTCACCGCTCCCTGGCGCATCAATGTTTTGTAGAAGTATTTATTTTATATATAAACATCGGGGCAGAGTAATTTCGAAGAAGAAAAAGTTTTCTGTTGAGATATGATTTTATGTCATATTTCTGGCGAACATTAAAATTACGAGTAACCCATTTATGTGCATATTAAGGGTCTCTGCAATAACGACACAACTCAAAACTAAAAAAAACCCTTACTACTCTCAAGTGACTCATGTCGCTAATGCTTGTCTAATCCATGTCTAAACCTAACTAAAGTAAATAGAAAGGATTACTGAAGTAAAAAGTATGGATTACACATGGATCAGAAAAGAATTAGAGACATGAGTCACTTAACAGTAGTAAGGGTTTTTTTAGTTTTGTGTTGTGCCGTATTGCAGTGGACCATCGATATATCCCAAATAAGTTTGAAAATATGTACAAATGCTAAAAAATTTCAGAACTTAAATAGGATCCACAAATTTTGTTACTCACTAAGGCAATCTGAGGGCCAATCACCAATCAATTTTTATTTCAAAGGAGCGCTCACAGCCAGAAAAATGTAATAATATATGCAGGTAACTTTAAAAAATACCTGCGCCGATAAGATCTCAGTGTCAGCTGCTTTTGAGCGCATAAGAAATGCGTAAATTCAATATTTTGAAGACCTTTCAACTGCCATTCTGTTACTTTACATGGAATATCGATAGGGACAATGTAGCAATCTTGACATTTGAGCAAATCTAGTAATAGTAACTTTTTCTTTGTCCATTCACAATGCAAAAATGTTTGCAAAAGAACAGCAAAAGAGGAGGGAGAAGAAAAAGAATTTCAACATGAATAACTATTAAATATGCAAAAGAGCAAATGCAATTCGCTGACTATGTGTAAGGCGTATGTATGTACATGTCCGACGCTCTAATCCGTACAGTGAGTTTCAAAAAGGTAGTTACACACTTCGACATTTACTTCTATATGCAACATTAATTTCAAATAAAAATGTTGGATATTATTGAATTTGTACATAAAATTAAATTATGTAGGTTTATTAAAATCTCGTAAATAGGGCATACCTGTAACATATTCTCCAAAGCAAGTACATGTGGGGTGGTAAATATCCATAGTAGCGTTTTTTTGCCACTTTCTGTACTTGTGCGCTTACTTATGTATTTACCAATATTCAAAGTAATTCCCTATGCTTCCGTTTTCGAACACTTTTAGCGTGCCTTTGTGAGCGCTACCTTTTTGTCATTGTTGGCACTCGGGTCGCTATAGCCATTGTTGGAAGGTTACTTCCCGTTCATTCATAAAAGCTACGATGGCAATGCGCTTTACACTCCAGTTGTAAGAGTATGCATGGCTCCGCTGTGAGTGTAACTGCATAAATGCCAAAACATTTAAATTATATATACATATACATGTGTATGTATATAAAATACCTGGGCGGAGTTAGGGAGGGAGCGACGTTGTAGGTAATGAAATAAAAAAGTATACCAATACCATTAGGGAGAGAATTGATTCGAAGTAAGTTACAGTGAATTTGAGGGAAATTCAGAAGTTTCTTCAAACTTTATTTAAGATGCAGCATATGTTAGGTTAAAATAAACCGGTTAAGTTCATTTAGATGTGTAGTTTAATTCTTTGTGATATCAGATGTATCTCAGAGCAGTTCTTCTTCCACTTTTTCCTCTCTGACTCCACATTCGTTAGTCAGTTTGGACTGCGACCACAAAATTTCGCCGATCGCCTATCTCTGTTGTGAATTTTCGCCAATTATTCAAACAAAGTGTAGACCTTCGGCATTTTGCCCTTCAACTATCTTTATAGGCGCTACTGCAGCCGACATGTTCCAGCCAGTGCGATCGTTATATGCGGCTGAATAAGTCCATGTCCGAAGAAAGATCGATCATCCTCTTTAGTACCCGTCTTCCAGTTGAACATGGACTAAAATCGTGCCTAGACTAATTTCTCTCGAAGCTCGCAAAGTATTCCCATCTTTTTCCACATCGTTTACGCTTCGTGGGCTTCGTCTCATTTGGCCTGGGTTCTTCTTCATCAAAACTGGCACCAGTGTCGACATTCAAATGCGCCGAGAAGTTCTCCCTCCATATCTCAACTTTACTCTGAACGTCTTTAACCAGATTCCCATCTTAGAAACTGCAGAAATCAGCTGGATTTTGAAACATTTTCTAGCTCCCTAAAAAAGGAATAAGCAAAGTAGATTGCTATTTTTGGACCAGCCGGTGATAAAATTAACTCCTAGGTTAGGTCGGAATGGTTTGAGATTATACCTCCCAACATATAGCCAATATATGTACGTCTATATACCATACCTAAAACCCCAAAAGTGAGACTTCAACCCACTGAACCTTCTAGCGTCCATGTATTGATCTCCCCGGTGACGGTACCACCGCCAAATATTTCGTCGTGAGCAGGTTTGAGCACTAAGCTCTACGTCCGTTACTATTCATATGGCATCACCAACTGTGTGTCTTGATCTGGTATTAAACCCACCCTCCCATTATTATTGTCCTACTATGAACTTCGTATCGTAGTACAGTATAGTCCAGATACAGCAATTAAAAGTATAAACAGAATCAATTCGCTGAGCGAACTTCGTCGGAAGAAAGTTCGCTGTCAAAATTAAAACACACTGCAGTGTATGAGATTGCACAAGCCAAAGAGAGGACGAAGTTCGTCTGACGAAATTCGGCGAGAATAGATTTATTTTTAATTTTGCCGCTGCCGCCAGTCGACAAAATCAGCTATCAGTGATGAAATAACTTTTTTTTCTTTACTTTTCGAGCAGATAATTATCAAGAAGGTGAAGAATAGGACAATTTGACTATTCATCTTTTCGCTTTTGTATTTTTATGTTTTTTATTAGTCAATCCGCTGATGCGAATTTCGTTTCGGTTCTGTTTTACTGAGCGAAATGTTGCAGCGAATGTCACCCGACGGCATCGCTCCGTACGACGAAATTCTCTCAGCGAATTGGTTATGTTTATATTTTAATGCCGCTTATTACATTTTTAGAGGTTCGCCTTCTTAACGCCATTAGGCATTGAAGGGCGGATTCCCAAGTGTTTATTTATGTTTTAACTTCAACGTAACAATATGAGTTTACTTTTATGGGAAGGCCAGGTACTCCTAGCGGTTTCACAGGACTAAAGTTTGTTCCAGCGTTCATTGGCTACAAAAGTGGTGTGATCTCTAACAAATTGTTTAAAGGTGTCTTTCTTCGGACCTAGCACCGGAAGAACATAGAATCACTGCAGTAAAAGGCTGTTTGTAGGGAGGAGTGCTATCTCCCCTGTTGTTGTCTATATTGGTTGATGATCTAGTTCAAGTTCTCAATGCGAAAGGATATCAAGCCATAGGCTATGCTAATGATAAATCCATTATAATCAAGGGAGACCATGAAAGGACCATTACGGACTTGATACAAGATTACCTAAACATAACTAGAATTAATGCAGAAAAGAGGGATTGGATTGCCCATAAATCCCAATGAAACTACAATCATCCCTTTCATTAGAACAACGAACATCTGCTTTCCAGATCTAAACATAAATGGGACCTTGATTCCCTTTAAGGAAGAGGTTAAATATCTAGGCATAACCCTGGATAGAAAACTCACTTGGGGGTCTCATCTCAGCTTGTTTATCAACAAAGTGGAAAAAGACTACTCAAACAACGGCCATCAAAGTGTGCAAGATCTAACGACTTGTATGCCTATCTGTAACAGGGGTATGGTAAATTACACTCACTGCAGATATGAAAGCTCTACTCAATCTTATGGTGATTTCGTTTCTGACAAAAAATGTCGCCTTTTGATTGCCCTTTTCACTTTCCGTGTTCGATTGTAAAATAAAGGCAAACCGGTAAGAAAATTTTGTGTTCGTTTCTTAAAATGTCGCACTCTAGCAAGGCAAAAAATACACATTCTCTGCCCTTTGAAGCTTTGTCAGGGGAGAGTGTTGCCCTGAAAATCAGATGGTTGCTTAAAACGAAAATATTATGAAATGAGTGAGCTAGACAAGGGTAAGTAGGTATAAACTTGCCCTTTTACGGGGTTGAGTGCAACATCAAACATATTTCGCACCATGGAAGGGTAACATTTTTTGGGAGAAACGAAATCACCATTAGACCGCTTCATGTGGCAATGCAAATACCCATGCTACAAAGGAAAAGTAAATTCATGCAAGGCAACCTTGTCCGACGCCTAGAAATCTTAAAATGAAAGAGGCCGGCCATCTTGGCTAAAACCCTGGTTTCGTGCCATAGTGAGCCCATCCTCAGCTTTACGAAGAGGTAAAAGATCACATTTCCTACTCGTGAATATTGGAGCAGCACCCCTTCGTGGCTGCACGATGATTAACAAAAATGGTATAACGATGGTTCAAAAACAGCCTACGATGTAAGGGCGGGTATTGTTGGACTGCGGTTCTGCACATCTTTTCCTTTAAACAAAGACGCAACAATATTCCAGGCGGAACTAGTTGCCATACTTGAGACCGCCCACGTCTTTTTAAACAGGCAGTATGCCAGCACAAAGATCTCCAACTTCTGTTTTAAAAGTTCTAGAATGCTACATATTCCCATCAAAAACTCTTCGGGAATGCCATAAAGCACTCAATGATTTAGCCACCCAGAATAGGGTCTCACCCAATTTGTTGGACCCAGCCCATTTCTTCATTTCTTGGATTCAACAACAATAACATCAAAAAAGGCCTCAATAAGATTGCAAAATCCTGCACTGCTAGCCATTGGAAAAGTCGAGAGGAACAACATAACTCAAAGAAGTTCCTTTGCTTAAGTGACAAAAGAGCTCAATCTGCGCTCATGATAACAGGGAATAGCCTAAAAACGCTTGGAATTTCTAGTACAGAAATTTGGTGGTGAAGAGGAAAAATCAATGAAACACCTCATACTACCTGTCCAACACTAGTTCATCGTAAATCCAAATTTTCATACGACTACACGCTGAGCGAAGTCGACGCAATGAAGATTTTGCGGCAGAAGCTAATATAATTAACGTGTATATTAAAAAACTAAAGTCGAAATAGGGGCAAAATAGGTAAAATCTGGCCGCGGTGCAAATGGCCTGTAGAGACCTACCCTTACATCACCATTACCATTAACTCCCGGAAGGCCAATGATTGATAACACTGCAGTGGTTGCTGACACGAAAATATTTATCTAGCTGCTGGAAATCTGCTACTTCAATTTTTCCCTTGAGTTTCTAGACATCTGTAAAGAGGTTTATGACATTAGACTTATACCAATCTCGTCGTATTGATATCACAACTTTGTATTTCTTAGTGAAAGTGAGTGAGGATATACAATATGTAGTCGGTGCTGTTGGGAATCGAGGTGCATAGTTGCCTAGTTGTCTAGAATAGTCGAATGACCGGCCTTCAGTCATTAGTTTACTGCTAAAAGCACGACATCCTCTTAAGTAATTAGATCAAGATTCAGGGCTGCTGCGAGGATTAAGCAAAGCGCTACATTTATAAAAAATTGCGTGATAACTTACATCCTTTGCAGAGTCATTGATTTTATGAGTAAGAATGAATAGACAGATAATTGGCGTATACATTCCGTATACTAATCTCAAACAGAATTCTCATGCTATACGTATCGTCTGTTTGCAAGTGAATAGCGCGCTTGCGGCTTTCTTAAGGGCTGCAGGACCTAGGTCAATGGGACTTGATTGTAATTTGCGAGGTGAATATTAGATAGAAGGTAATTTATAAGTGAATCTCTTTTTGGGATAGTTCTTTAACTTATCAATTTCCTAATCCTCCTTGTTGAGTTTTTAGCTAAATCCAAGGGCGTACTTAAACATGATGAACTACGTTCACTCATGGTTATAACACTCATCCGACCCTAAAGCTAAACACTGCACCTCCACCGATCACTCTGACCATTTCTGCGCTTCGCTTCACACCACAAACATGACAAGCGTTTTTGAACTGATATTTTTTGTTGTTTTTTTTTTGCTTTTTCCCTTGCAGCAACCTTACTCTCATTCATGTCATTTCCTTCATTTTCACTTGCACTTCTTTTTGCCATTCAATCAGTATGGTTTGCTTGTTTAGTAAGCTTCAAGAAATTGCATTGCATACAGGCACACACACACACACGCACGCAAGTGTACCAACCAAATCGCTAAATATACGAACGTATGCACAAATGGCATAAAGTGTTTTGGCATACCGATGACATTGCTGGCGTTTACTGCAGCAACATTTGTGTTGTAGCAACATTTAGTGAATGCGTACTTACATCTAGCTGAAAGTATTGAACTAGGGATAACAAACAAGCAACTGGATAGTGCATACGTACATACATATTCACATACACATACTACCTACATACGTATGTGTATTCGAGTAGTTATACTTAGATACAAATTCGTAAACCCTACATACTATACACATCCTTAGTGCAAAGAGCGTGTCAGACGTGGCAATATATATTTCGTAAAGGCTGTCAAATTGTGAAATCGAAAGAGGTTTTTTTATTTCCGAAAGGCGAATTGCAGGAAACATAAGGCTGTTTTTTTAGACATGTGGTTTTCAAGAAGAAATAAAGCGCATATAGTTTAATGTTATGGCCAAGAACTTAGCTTTATTATAAAGATAACGGTTTGCCATTATTTTTTAAAAATGATTTTGGACCGCCGCGGCTGGCTCGAATTGGGGCCGTATGTATGTACGTTTTGCGAACGTTGTTCCGGAGTAAGTCTGCTAATTATGAAATGGCAAACCAAGCACAGCTGCCAAAAAGACCAACTCCGAAAAAAGTATTGCCTCATTGAAAACCACACGTCTAAAAAAATACCCTTTATATGAAATCGCTTTTTGGCTGTTAACACAGCGAATGCGTTTTTCACAATCTTTCTCGATACAAAAATGCAACCATGGGCGGTATAGTTGTCGTTTGTTTGCTATTACTCTTGTAAAAGCGAGAACGAAAACACGAAAAATGAATACTCGACGTAAGCTGCTGTTGAAAAAGAAAGCAATTTTATTAAAAATTATTGCCATTATTATTAAAAAAAATTGAAGTGGATGATTCGCATGCACGCCGGTCTGTCTGGGTGAGAAAATTTTTGGAGCGCGGTGCAAATTTTTTATCCGATCCCGATCATTACTACATGGTGAAATTATAAATAGGTGAAGTCTTTATTAAATATATTTATCAATCCTTTGTGGACGCTCTGTAATTTAATCCAGCACCAACAATGCTCGCAATCCCGTACTCAGTCAAAACAACATAAACCCAAAAACAAGCAAAAATCAAAACTACAAAATATTGGTTATAATTAACATATTTTCCATGTGAATAATAATTTAACGATTTAGTATATTAAGTAAAATAATATATTTCAAGCATATTTGATATTTAATTCAATTCAACTATATTTTTGATAATTTTACACAAATTCACGATCAGTGCCACACGGCAACACTCGATTAGTTTGACAGCACTTGCTAGAGAAATAAAAATTGCTAGTGCAACACGAGCAAGTTGAAATATATTTCCGAAATCGATTTTCGCTCTTTCAGTTGCAGTCACACCTTGCAACTTTTATTAATGAAACTGATTTCCGAAAAGTGACAGACAGATCTTTCTGGCTGTTCACACATCGAAATATAATTTCTCTTTCTCAATTTGACAGCGAATTGAGTGCGAAAGACGGAAATATTGCCACGTCTGACAGGCTCTTAAGTATCCTCACATTTCCGCAAGGCAGTAGCAGATGCTGAAGAAGAATAAGTCGTTACTGGCGCTTTGCACTCAATTTTAGCACACACGCGACTATGTATATGAACACATGTATGTAGTTTTGTGCTTTTGTGTTTTGTATGTATACAAGCCCTGCTGCAGCGGATGGATGGTTGACTTGATGGTCAACACAACTGTGCAGCCAACCGACCAAACAAACGAATAAACAAACAAATAAACGAATGAACAAATGGTCTGACGGAAAGTCATACCAGATATCGGACAAATGGCAAGACAATCGAATAATTTGTACAGTGGGTAGGGTGTATCGAAATAGTGTGCAGATTAAATAAAATGATCTTAATATATTTTTACAAGAATGTATTTAATGTAGTTAATCACTGATTATTTGTTTATTTATTTGTTTATTTATGCCTAATTTATACAACAGACACTTGAGACTTAAGTACTAAATGAAAATGAAATTAAATATTACTTAGTTAAAAAATAATTTTTTAATTTTAATTGAAGTACAGATCCAGTATTAGATAGATCTTGATCCAAAAAAATTGAGAAGAAGTTCAGTTCAGACAGAGTTCTATTTATCGGAGCATTAGCACCGTAGACTGTTCTGTTAAGCCCAACTCGAAAGACTTCAGAATTGCGGAAAATCCTGAAAGGTACATTAAAATTTATTCGCTGAAGAAGCCAATGACAGTCAATCTTGCTAGAGACAAGATCAAAAATAAACGAAATTGACAAGAGAGTTCGCCTATCTGATAATCATAATAAAGTTAAGAGAGCGCAGAGCAAAACGAAGAAAGATCTTCTGGACTCTTTCCAAACGATTTATGTGGAGTGCATCATATGGCCTCCATATAAAAGCTGCATATTCAAGTTTGGAACGTACAAAAGCAGAATACAATAATTTATAAGTATACGGATCCGAGAAATTAGAGGAGTGGCGGCTGACAAATGCAAGCATGGATAATGAATTTGTAATAACGTAATTTAAATGCATAGTGAAGTTCAATCTATTATCAAAATATACTCCTAAATCCTTAATTTCTTTAATCTCGGTAAGACAAGCGCTCGCTATGAAATAGGAAGTCTCAAGAGGTTTCAATATCTTAGAAAAAGTTACTTTGTGACATTTTTTTATATTGAGAGATAGTCGATTCCTAATACACAGCATCGATGAGTCATGTAAGCATTTTATTTCCGTATAAATTTTAAGATCGTACAAGAAAATTTGGCGAGGAAAAACAAGAAGAAATGTCATTAATAAATAAAATGAACATTACCTTTTCTTTAGTTCCTCACCAGTTCTGAATTTTCTGATTTTTTCTTACCAAGTCTTTCTGGTTTTGCCATTGTAGCGATTTGAATTTATTTTTAAGGGAATGTGTTTACAATTTGAAATCAAATTTGTTTGAGTGAGTTTCAGAAATGTTTACATATGTACCTTGGCTGCTGCTGAGTGCACAGAGGTGCCTGTTATTATATTTATTACATTCCGGAAGGTCCCAGGTCTAATGCGGCCAGACTCATGTTAAAATTATAGTAAAATACTTTGTTTTATGTTTCCTAACTATGAAAAAGAATCTATGAAGTGCAGAACGTAAATGTTTTCGAACGAAAAGCCGCCAAACAAATATATTTAAAGTAAACAGAAGATGGACTGATCCCCGCTGCATCCCTTTTTGTATAGTTCCGAACTAGTTCTAAATTCGACAGATGATATCTAGTTCCTTCTGTACTCCTTTTTCTACAGTTCCGAACCAGTTCTAAATTCATCACCTCAGGTATAAATATGGAAAAATTGGACTTAGCGACTTTTCAATCTTAGCTAGCGCAGTGTAGTTTTGAAAAGTAAAATAAAATAGTTGTGTAAAGGTACCATATTTGCAGTTTTTGTATTGGTGCGGATCTAGTTACTATCGGACTGGTTCGTTTTTGGCGTTAAATATCTAGTACTGAACTACAAATTTGATTCACCAGTTCAGGGTTTCTCTGCAGGGCAGTTGCTCATAACAAAAACAATGACAGTTGTCATCATTGGGTCTCTTAAAATGCAGGTTTTACGGCATTCTTTTGGGCCCACTGGTTAAGGCAATAGTAATGCGAAGAATTTTGTAATTTTTCTTCGGTGATGAAAATTTATGTTCTATATCGCTAGCTTAGAGTGGCCGCAAAAAAAAATTGCCAGTAGTACAAAGGATCTATTGAGCTACGTGTCTGTCTGCAGAACGAAAAAACTCGAAAGCAAATCGATTAAGTTGTGATAGACGGAAGGCACTCAAGCAAATTTCAACGTCGAAAATCTGGAATCGCAAATGACAGCTGGGAACTTCGTCCATTGACCTTCCCACATGCTTTGAGAGAGCATTTGTTAACAAGGCTAGGAATGCTACGCTGCTGGTAAATAATATATGCTGCATGCAGATTCACGCTGCACACGATCGGGCGCGTTGCGAACCCTAAGGGAGCGCTAACGGGAGTTGAGAAAGAAAGGCAGGTGTTATATTCGAAGGGAGAAAAAAAAGCCAAAATACGAGAGTGCGAAGAGCTTGCGCCCGAAAATTTCATCAAAAAATTAGGCGACTTACTGAAGGTTTTAGGTCATGGCAATAACGGTGAACTGATGAGAGCACACTTTATTTATGGAGACCATATCGACGGCTGTGAGGAAGATCACCCTATCTCGGTTGCTAGTTCGAAAAGGCGCTATCTCAGAAAACGATTGAAAAACGCCCTATTTCAGAATTTGGTTGAAGAACGCCCTATCACAGCAAATCGTTCAAGAACACCCCATCTCAGCTGAATTTGTATTGAATCTACTTTGAGATAGTTCGAAAACGCGAACCGGCAGTCGAGATAGGGTGATGGGTGATCTCCCACTCAGCCGTGGATATGTAAAAAGATTTGATGATGACCCGCCTCCACCAGTCTTTGATGACGGAATCGATGCCTCGTTATACTACCGAGACGAAAATCAAATACTTACCAATAGTATGCCTCAAAAAAAAAAACTCAAGTGCGTGTAGTCCCTACGCGCGGAAGAAGTGAAACTTAATAGAGGAAATTCCAGAAAGAAAGAAATGTGCGATATACATAAACATGTACATATTTTCTAATGTACACAATACATATTTATTTTATTTTTTTAACGAGCTTTAATTTTTTATTTTTTATAACCAACTGCTA
>JAPVRG010256696.1:0-11182 GCA_029783565.1 Rhagoletis cerasi
GGTATATGGGAGGCCGGCATCAAAAGCACAAAACATCATTTAAAACGCACAATAGGTAGCGCAACGCTGACATTCGAAGAATTCTATACGGTGCTAAAGCAAATCGAAGCGGTGCTTAACTCAAGGCCGATGTGTGCTTTGACTGATGATCCAAACGACCTATCGGCACTCACCCCTGGGCACTTTTTGGTGGGCGGCCCCATTTTAGCTCCACCCGAACCTAGCCTACTCGAAGTTGGTACAAACAGGCTCAAAAGGTGGAAACAAGTTCAACAAATGCAGCAAGATTTTTGGAAGCGATGGAGCTATGAATATTTACGAGAACTACAAGTCAGGCATAAATGGTTTCAACGCAAAGACAATCTGAAGGTTGGCAATCTGGTGCTGTTGCGCGATGAGCGTGCTCCTCCTACTCATTGGCCGCTTGGCCGCATAATTGAAGTTCATCCAGGCGAGGATGGTGTCGTCCGAGTAGCAACTATACGGACAGCGTCGTCTGTTTTAAAACGTGCTATTTCGAAGTTGGTTGTACTCCCAATTGAAGATGAAGGGACGCATATGGTGGGCGGCCATTCCCGTGAAATTTCGTCGCAGCAAGTGGACGAGGTGGGCGGAATGTTACGGAGTAATGCAACTCTGCGTTGATACAACCATGCGCTAACGTTCCAATGCCATACGTCAATCGCTTTATTGCTTTTCTTTTTTTTCCCCTTTTTCAATCTCTTCTCATACGGATCTCAGCGACAGCGAACGTGTTCATATTTCAACCTCTTAATAAAATTTGTAATTTACTTAATAAATAAAGTTTAATTTTAAAGTTTAACATTGTGGTTATAGCATATCGCCTCATTTTATTGGTTTTATCTTAAAAAGTATCCGAATAAAATTTTATGTAATTCGTACCGCGGCAACCCGTGCCGACTTGCAGTCAAAGTTATCAGAATAAGCTTGGTGCAGTTCGCTTGTTTTGTTAATTTACTCATTTTACTTCTGTATAAGACGGTATTACTATACTCCCTACAGTATTAGGACATACTATTTAGTAAATCTGCGTCTTTGTTTTTTACCTGGTAGTCAGAATTTTTTCCAAAGCACCATAAATTGTAATATATTTCCAAAAGTTTACACGAAATATGGAGATATGGGTATCAAATGAAAGAAAAGTAAATTCGAAACAAGATTAATTATAACTTTTATTTTCAATTATCCTTCTGGAACATGTCAAAAATGTCCTTTAAATATATTATCCTTCAAATATTTTTAATTTTTAATGATTTTTGAAGAATCCTGTTAATATATATAAGGATATTGAAGGATAAAAATTTCGAACGATATTTTTCAAATTTTTTAATTTGTTTCTTAATCTAACCGCGAGCACATGCCAAACACTAAAACACTTTATTTTGTTTATGTAATGTTGTGAAAAGCATTTTTGTTAAAGGAGGAAAATAATTTGTTATAAAAGTTGAATTTAATAATTTAATGTTCATCGGAGATATTTTGTTGACAAAAGTAATTTTTGCTGAGCTCCTAAGTTTTGTTTATTATAAAGATATGCATCTTTTCTAGAAGAAAAATTTGCGTATCTCCTGAAAACTTGATATTCTGAACATTTTCTTATTGGTGTGATAGGGCTTATGATGAATAAAAAATTATTGAACTCAAATTATCTACTATATTCCTTTTCCTGAAAAAAACTCCTTACATAATATTAAATAAACCAAATCATATGCTTTCTTATTTTGTATGTCCCTTCAGGCTGTTCAAGTGTTGTAAATCCGTACGATATGGAAATTATGTTTAGTTAAATTTTTATAATGTCATACGGAAGTACAACCATTATATCAACCCGAGTCAAAGACTAACAGCCAGTTTCACGAAAAAATTTAAGTGAAAATTAATTTTTTTTACTGTCATTTTCCATATTAAATTCAAGTAAAAAAAATTAATTTTCACTTAAATATATTCGTGAAACTGGCTCTAAAACACTTAATTTTGACTATTCAATATTATGAAAGGTATTTTTTTAATGAGGAAAAAAATTTGTAATACAAGTTGAATTTAAAATTTAATATTCATCATACGCCCTGTCACACCAATTAAAAAATTTTCTACAAATGCAATGCTTCAGGACATACACAAATTATTCCACTAGAAAACATATCGTTTTGCATGCTTGTAATACACCCTAACAAAGCCGCTGTACTATTTTCATTTAATACTTTTTTCGATATCCTTCGAAATCCTTTCGTCCTATTAAAAATTTAAAGATGCCGATGTACTAGAAATGCGTTCAAATATGGGAAACATTCCGAGTTTATTGCATTTCCAAAGTTGTCATGGACGATTTGGCAGCCTTAATTCAAGCTATTAACTAAACTTTCAACTAAAAGTCGGCACGGGTTATTGTTATCGTAAAACTTCATATATATATTATTTAGGCTAAAAACACAAATATGGAGGGTATGCATATCAAAATTTGCAAACAAGTTTTTTTTCATATATTCTTGGGACATCCTAGTTGGAAACATATCGACGGACTAAATATATTCAATACCTTCTATCTGCAATTTTTACAAAGAAAAATTAGGCTGTACTACTCGATTTAAAAGATTGAAATAATATCAGAATTGATAGTTAAGCCGCAGATGGGTTTGAATATCAGAAACAAATTTTTATGAGAATCGGAGAGAGTCAATATACTTACGAAACAAAGGGCTGAGTATTGTAAAAATTCGTTTTTGTTTTCCATTCTGATGTCGGGATTTTTGAAGTGAAACTTCTTAGGCGGCAATGTCACAAATGGAGTGTGAAATTGTTAAAACTGATTTCGTTACATGAGTAAGAAGGAAGATATAGCATAAAAAAGGGGAAAAGGGAAAGAATGCGACGTATACACAAAATACAAAGTATGTAGACCTGTCAGCACATAGAAATCAAGCGAAGTGTCGAAGTCAAATTAAAGTGATTTGGATTTTGTTTTCTTCGCTGTTCTCGTCGCTATGCCGGCCGACACATTTATACATATGTATGTATGTATGTATGTATGTCCGGTGACTCCCAAAAGTATTTTGCATTGATTTGTTTTACGATAGCAAGTCACTAAAAAATCCCGTTGATTTTTGATAATTTTTTTTTGATGGCCGTGTTGAGCATTTTCTTCCATATAACGACTTTTCTTTATCTTCATTCTTTTCTGCATCTATGCACATATTCACCCCCTCCTTTGCCATTATATTAAATATTTGAATTTACCTTCTTCTTTGTCTTTATCTTTACGAATCCTTATTTTTATTATTTTTATCTTTTCCTTTATTCCTTTCTTCATCTACGTATTCAACTTTTCCTTCATCATTGCATTAATTTCAATCTAAATTGTTCTTACACCACTGCCTCGCATTTCACTATCAATATTAAAGCATACATTTAGGAGGCATTTCCACCCAAACCATGTACACGTATGGCATTGGTATTGGTGTGACTATTGAATTGATTTCTTTGCTCTATTTTAAACTAATTTGAAATTTTAAAAATTGTCTGTACATCAGCATCAAAATACCTTTCTAATAATGAATTGTTTATACCCTTGAAGCACAGTTTAGCCGTAAAAAGGGTGTAAAGGCAACATGATTGCCTATTTATATTAAATAATTTCTTTAAATAATCACATCCCTGAAGTTTCAAAGTCCTTTTTGAAATTTCGCCCTGTTTACCACGTAACGATTGGTTTCAGAATCGTGAAGAAAAACGATGTTTAATACGTGCGCCGGGTAATTAATGTTCGGTTTTACCCGAACGTAGACTTCTTTACTTGTTTATTATTCCATTCCTTTTTTTGGTGTTTTTGGGACTCATAAAAATAAGTTTATATCAAAAAATGGTTAAATAAAAAATTGGGTATTTTTTGAAGTCTTTTAAAGGAAAAAAGAGTTTGCCCTTTGAAAAATAATAAGCAATTAATAACACAACGAGTACAATGGTAGTTTTCTAATTAGAGAATATAATCATGAAAAAAAACTATCTGCGCTAATTGCAGATGGGAGATAAATACTACGATTGATTTATACAAAAACCGAAATATTTTTAAACTGCGTCTCGTTGGAGGAGGTTGTGCGACATGCGTATAGACTCACCATCTGACCGTCATTATTGTACTGGCTGCAGCAGCTACCTTGGCTTTTGGCCAACAAGCGATGCTCCTGCGAGTAGCCAGCTTTATTGCGTTTGTTTATTTCATTATTTGTTTGTGTTTGGCAATTTGTTATGTAAGCATTGTTGTTTGTATTGCATGTATGCATGACCGTTTGTAACGTTTATTTGCTTTGCGCCATCAATATCAACGCTATTGTTGTTACATTTGTTCTTTTTGCAAGGCACACTAAGCCGTCCAAAGAGAGCCTATGGATATATGGATAAACTTGGCATTCGACACTATTTCCTATCCTCAAATCGACTTTAGGCAGTTTATGACAATTATTGCTAACCTTCTGTGAAGTTGCCATGCACAAAGTGCATACAGACACTACTATATGCATACACATAGGAATGCATATGTACACGAGTGCTTGCATATATATGCACATTCATGCATATCTGTAGCTGTTAGATGACAGCCGGTTTAAGCGTTCCTCCTACAAGCGCTCTTAGTTAGCCGTTGCATAAATTTTATTTGCTCTTGTATGCCTGTGTAGCTTCGTGTGTCTGTTTATAAATTTATACTCGTACTGTTTGTTACCCTGACTCATGGCATTTTAATTAGATTCATGTTTGCATACAATCAGGTATGCAATACGATATATTTACGCACCCAAACATAGACATGTAAATATATAAATACTGACATACATATGTAAAAGCAAACATACAATGGCATATAACATATACATACATAGTCAGTTGAACGCTATTAAATTTACACCAACACTCATTTACTACTTGACGCTTTTGCTCTTAGATAATTTCTGATCCAGGCGCTGCATCATACACATTTCTAGTTTATAAATAATTGACCTCAAATATGTGTGTTCAAGCAAATTAGAGTACAGACAGCATGCGCAGGTGTGTAAATGCAAACTTACATACAAACGTGTATAAACGTTTGGGTAGTCAGCACGATTTAATTTGATTTTATGAATCCTCATTATGCTGTATATGTTAGCATACGCATATATAATAGTTTACAAGGGAAAGAGCCCATTATCTGTATCTGTTTTACAGCATCCATTTGCAAGGGTTAAAATTGCACTCACATTAAGTAAGCATCGGATTTAGCGTATTTAACACGTCATCCTTGTTGTAGATTATGAATTAATTGTAGCTATCTATTGGAAGCTTTATGTGTGGTTGGAGGTATTTAAATAAATGGTAGATTTACATATATGTAAGTGTCATTTGGAAGTCAGTTTGCTAAACATAAAAAAAGATGAATTGAAATGTTATGGAAACATTACAGATGTTTGGTGATAGGAATGTAAGAAAGTAACATTTGCATGAGGTATAGTCATAGGGGCTTAATTTATTAATTTATAACTTATATACGAGAATTTATTTTCCGAGATAAAGTATTTTGCGATTACTAGAAAGCAAATTTTGTAATGAGATTTTTATAATATTGTTGATAATTAAAAGTTTTTCAAAAAAGCTTACCAGAATTCAAGTTTTCTTAGTCTTCTTAATCTGACGGATTTAAAAAATAAAATTTTGTAAGAGGAGATAAATCCTAGCAGGTTCATTAGCTTTGCAGCGAAGCTCATCAAAAAAGAATCTTTTTAAACGAAAAAGAAAGCATAATTCTCAGGTGGCGCCTACGAACTTAATGAGTCGAAGGTTTTCTATAAGTGCTTACCCAAAAGGCATTACCAAATTTAAAAAAACCCTAAGTTTTAAGGATGTTCATAAGAACTCAAAAAATCGGTAACTTTTCATAAAAGCTTGTCATTTTTTTTTTACAAAATTAAAGTAAATGCGCTCAACTCCTAATAGAATCACAAGATTTTTTAGAAACCGAAAGCTCGGGAAAGCTTTTTTAAAAAAAGGAACCTTTACTTTACTTAATTGCAAAAAAAGCTAAACCTCAACAAATTCATAAGAACTTTCACGAAACGAAAGCTTTTCATGACAGCTTTTCAAAAAAACGGAGCTTTACTAAATAAAAAGAAATACGTAAAGCGAAAACTTTTATGGTAAGCCTATTAAAGAAAATATACTAATTAAATGAACGTTTGTCTGTTTTAAGGTTCATTACAGTTATCAGCAAACAAAATATTTTCATAAAAATATATCGAACAAAGATTAATTAAAAGTAAGCAGAAATGTTCGCAGGTTCGTTAGTACTTTCAGAAATCAACAGATTTTCTTAAAAATTTGTCGAATATGAAATAAGCTTTACTAAACTGAAAGGATTACAAACGCTGTCTGGGGAAAACATTAAAAATTCAAAAGGAAAAGAGTGTAGAAAATTCGAGACAACAATTTATTTTCATGAATGAGTGTTAATAAATGCTAACTTTATAGTTTTTTGTAACAAGAGGTAGGCTGAACTTTCACAAAAGCTTTTATATAACTTAAAGTTTGTCACAAAATTTATGATCGAATATATTGAACTAAGTTTTAAAGCTTTTGAATACTGTAGTTGAGCTTTTACATTATAATCATTTTCAATTATGAAAAGTAAAAGCTTATCAGGTATGAAACAAAATTTTATTAAATGAAAACGGAGTCCGGGATAAATTTTGAAAATAAAAGTTTTATTTTAAAAATGTGGGAGGGGAGGGGGGAGTTCTCAAAAAAGTTTTCTTAAATTTGAAAGTTCCACATGAAATATTATTCAAAGGAGTCAACTTAGGAGTTTAAAAATATATAAAAAAATATGAGCTTTAAAGCTTAGGAAATATGGAAATAAGCTTTATTCGAGTATTTTGATTTTGAAAAAGAAAGATTTTTTAAATTTCATAAAAGCTTTAGAAAATGGAGAGCTTGTTTACATATGTGTACATAAAGGAATAGATTTAGTTAACCACAGTTAGGGCCGATTTCATAATAAAATTAAAGAATCATTTAAATTTAACGGATGCTTTATTTTGCCGATCGATTTCATAAAGCCACTTAAAAGATAGGATGCCATTAAGAGACACAGCACATTTAAATGTCACTTTAAATAAAAGGAAACTTTTGCAAAAGGAACTTTAATGTTTCATTATGAAATCGGCCCTTAGTGAATAAAAAAGCGGTTATAATAATATGTGACCCGGCCTATGAAAAGGTGGCTTATGACTTAAAACATGACATAACATGGTTTCGATAGTTTTTGAGACGCTCTTTCACGTGGTGGAAACTAGAAAGTCCTTTCTTTTTTGAGTCATAAGCCACCTTTTCCTAGGCCGGGTCACATATATTTAAAAATACATAAGTAAATTTAGTTTTAAAAGAGAAAATTCAAAAGGGCTTTTTTAATTCGACAATTCTCTATGAAGGATTATTAGCAAAAGTGAGCTTTTTTGGTACAGAAATTTTTACATAAAAGTTACGACCGACCACATTAAATGAAACTTTAAAGCTTAAAAAGGTAGAAATGAGCTTTGGTCTAGCTTCTTGATATAAAAATATAAAAAGTATTAGATAAATTTCCTTAAAGTTTTAAAAAACGGAGCCTTTTACGACAGCTTACAAATATGGGAAAAACTTTAAGCGATAGATTTCAGTAACGGATTAAAAAATAATTGTATTTCAGCTTTGACGAATCATAAAAGCTTTAAAAATTACAATAATCCAACAAATTATTTTTTAACACCGCCATTACTAGAGTAAATACGTAAACAGGGTGAACAAGTAATAGGCTGGATATTCACAATCTTTTTCAAGGAAACTATAATATGTGTTTGGTGTTTGCTTCACGTTTGATTTACGATCTGAGAATACTTCTAAGGCGGAGTTTTGTTGTGGAGTAAAAGCTTGGAAATATTAAACAGGGTTGAAAGCTTCAAAGTGAAGTATAAATGCTCCCTATGAAACTGAGACTTAGCAAGAAAGAGTGTAAACTAATTGTTCTTTAATTTTTTTGCTAAATAACTAAATATGTACGTTTTCCTAATCACTGATTAAGCATTGCGTGATTCAAGCTCGCTTATCAGAGCTTATCGAGACTTGGCGACCGCAAGAAATTTCACGTTTTATTTTAATGTAGATCTGAAATTTTTTGAGCTTTCACATGAGCTTTGCGTTTTATTTCAAAGTGCTATTGAGGCATTAAATACCATCGATAACGGAACTCTAGGTAGCTTTATAAGGAAAAAATTGGATATCTGTATATTTAGCACTTTTTTATATTTAAGTATTAATTATAACTTCTCAAAAACGATTTCAAAGCATGGCAAATCCTTTCGTCGTAGCCTTCAAAATAAAACGTATTTATTAACAAAATATTCGGAACACAAATCAGAAGGGATAGTAAATTTTCACTCACAAATTTTGCAGTAAAAAATCAAAATAAAATTTCATTATTTTGGTAAAAAAAAATCTTTAAAATTCTTTTGCTAAGATTCGTTGGAAATCATGGTAGATTACAAGAAAACTATACTATATGCAGCCTATATCGCTGCACATATCAATTCGTTGAAGCTGGTTCTTCATTTAACCGCACTTGGGATGCAAATGTCAGGTAAAGCCGATAAATCGAAAATCGTTCAAGCCGTCTATTTAGAATTTCGAGTTCAATGGTCTGTATAAATTTTATTGTTTGAAATTGTTTTTATAGGCTCGAATCCGCTGAAAGGTGATTATATCGATCCCTTTGCACGAAATTATCGTATGTGCCAATTTTTCGAAATTGACTTTTTGATGCAAATTTTTTCTACATCCCACAACGCATCACCTGGTAAAATATTGTAGCTGAAATCCCTGTAGTTACTCTAAAAATTTACTATATATTTTATCGTATGTTACAATGCATTTTTTTCTTGTGGGCGAAATTATCGTATGTGCCATACAAAAGTATTTTGAACATAACTTTTTGAAAAGTAGAAAAAACGCTCTCCTGTAAAATTTAGTTTCTGGCTCATACGATAATTTTGCGCAAAGGGGTCGATATGAGTATTATCTCGGATTACATTCAAAGTTAGTATTCCATACCCAATTTTGAGTTCAACTGAGTAGTTAAAGCTTGATGTTTAAAATTCTTTTTAGAGACTTGAAACCACCTGAGACCATTGCCTGGATTATTATGGATTTAATGAGCTTGTTTACTACATTCACGTTGATATCTGCAGTTCTTCAGGTAGTGCATCTTTGCTTAAGCAGTTTTGATTTTGTAAATGTATTTATTTTTTTTTTTAATAGGAAAATTGTGATGCAGCTTTGTTTTTGGCTAATTGCATAATGTCAGCAGCTATAGTCTTTGCGGGCGTAGTTTTGTGGCGCATGAAAAATGGTGAAAAAAGCTTGAAAGATATAGGAGCTCCATAAATTTCATTGGGTGTGCTTCAATCAAAAATGTTTCAATACTTGTTTATTCTAATTTTTATTTACTCTTCCCTTAGCCACTTCTTTGCCGCTTGCGGCACTAGTGCACACAGCTGTCGATCATGACTAGATACACCCAAGTTATAATTAACTAATAAAGCTCTAAATAGGACTAAATCATATGGTCGAAAGCTGCAATAAAAAACAAGTTTTTTTCTTTGGAGAAGCTTGGAAAATGAAAAAGCTTATGAGCTAAGAAAACGGTGTATAAAATATGCAAAAATAATACGAAAAAATTATAATAAAATTGTATGACGTTTTCTCAGCTTCAACCTCTATTTCAATGTTTTCTTAAAATTTTGTCTGGTTAATCAAGTAATCCCCGTATTTTTAATCGATTTTACCATTTTTAGGTTTATAGGTCGAAAGCTTCCATAAAAAGGGTGAAAAAGCTCTTAAGGTACCACCACTTGCAGTGCCTGAAGAAACGTTTTTTTAAAAGTTCTTTCGAAGATTTAAAAAAAGGTTAGCCAAATCTTTTTTGGTTTGATAATTTCGTGCACATTATTTTATTTTTTGTTAAGTCAGCGTTGCTAAGTTTTCTGTGTTTGTGAGATTTATTTTTCATTATCACGAAAGCTTGTTGGCAAGGCATTCGTTTACTCATAAATTCGTTTCCTTGATCGTATTCTATTCTCTAATTTCATAAGAGTTTAGAAGAAAAAACCAATAAAATATGTACAAAACCTTAAGGCCAAATAACACGATCTGTGCATTTGCACAGATTTGCACATTTTGGGAGCCGCAGATTGCTGTCGTCTGGAAATTTCAGGAGTTCAGCTCTATAAAAAAATTTCCAAACATCATTCAGTAACTGTCAAATTATACCAATCTGTACAAACGCACCAATCGTGTGATTTGGCCTTTAGATGCACTAAGGTTAAAATGAAATCAAAAAATCTTAATCATACTTTCCTTTCAACTGCTTACGTGCTTGTAGAAATTCACAGCGGCTTAAAGTTGAAGCATTTCCACTCACCTTTTAGCACGTTTTTTGGCACCCAATTTATAAAATGTCACCACTAAAGCACTCTGAACTTACGACAATTTATTAAAGCAGCTGCACAAAGCTTATACGTAATAACAACAAATTCAAACCTAGGCAAGTATAACAAAACAAATACATAACTGCGCCTACATATTATACACTCACTCATACTTTTGAAAGATCTGCATGCATGAACTCATAGGTGAATAACAGGGCAATTCTGGCTAAGATAGTTGAAAGACAGTAAGGAAGATAGTTCGAAAGACTTTTGTTATTCTAGTACAAAAGTCTTAGAAAAAAAGCTCTCTCATTCACCACTCGTGGTGAAATGCTCTTTTGACAGAAAGCACTTGAGCATGTTCCAAATGGTCATGTATATCATTTTGCTCGCGCTGCTTCAACAGTGGCAATGGCCGAGTGAACAAAGCACTGGCGTGTCATCCGAAGGATGCTAGGTTCGAGTTCTCGTGCAGGATCTTTTTTCTCTTTTTTTTTAGTTTAATTTTTTTTTCTTTTTTTATTGATTTTATTTCTTTTTTTAATGTGTTTATATTTTAATTTCTAGACTTTATTGTTTTAAAAAGAATTTTTTTTCGTAATTTCATTTATTTTTTAGAAACTTATTTTATTTCTTTTATTTTAATATAACTTTCTTTTTTAATTTAATTTAATTTTAAT
>JAPVRG010256744.1:0-10445 GCA_029783565.1 Rhagoletis cerasi
GATTTTGGCCGAGTCCAAAACAGCACGCCAGTCATTTCTCTTCTGTGCCAACTGACGCCAATTGGAAATGCCAAGTGAAGCCAAGTCCTTCTCCACCTGGTCTTTCCAACGCAGAGGAGGCCTTCCTCTTCCTCTATTACCAGCATCGCGACCTGCGTTGAATACTTTCAGAGCAGGAGCGTTTCTGTCCATTCCAACGACATGACCTAGCCAGCGGAGCCGCTGTATCTTAATTTTGCAATTGCTCGCTTTGCAAAAGCAGACCTTTGCAATTGCTCGTGAAATACTTTCTTGACGCTCATTGGAGATGGACTGACCATCTTCAATTTTCCTCTTCCGCTTGACGACCTTTTCCGTAGTTGAATCAAGGGGCTCGTTGTTAATTTCCGGAGATGTTTTGGGAAATAATAATGTATGAAAATTTATGGTTTGTATACCATTTATATGCAACTTACTTTTCAGGCTCCGCCCTTATCTTTCTTATGTATTTTGCTTTTAAATGAGTCGCTAACGATGACGTTGAATTATTAAACGCCATTTCTTGTCCACATATCAGGAACTTAACTTCCTTAATATTTTCTGACCTGGAAAAAAAATTCTACACTCAATTGCGCTTGCGTGAACTCATTTTAAAGCCAAAATTTTAGTTTGTTTTAAAATGAAAAAATTTTTTTATGAGCAATTGTTACTATTTGAATTATTTCTTTTAGACGATTTTCAGACTACTCGATGGCGAGCGGTTAGGCGAAAATTAACGGTTAGTTGATTTCAGACGGTTAATCGAATACTTGTTGCTCGACTTTCAACTTCCAAAAAAATTGCTAATCGACTATTCGACTAATCGAATAGCAGGATAGTCGATTTTCAACGAGAGCTCTACTGTTTACAATACCTCAAAATATGGGTTTCTAATAATTATTTCTATCTGGCATACTCCCTTACAGAGCACCATGATGAGTAAGTAGGCCTTAATCAATATACATATATAAATTTTATTGAAATAAATCAGCCGATCGTGTCGCAAGAGTCTATCTATCTTTCAAATAAATAAAATTGTGAAATTTCATAATTTTGTGAAAATATTAGAAGATGGGCATTATTTCTTAAGCTCTACCCAAAATTGCAGCAGATGACGGTAAAGCGGTCGGCGGTAAGTGAGCAACGGTTCTGTTGCTGCAGTGAAATCCGTCAGAGTAAAGCTCTGAACACATCGAACCCGATATTACCACACGACACGACATTACGGTTTTATCTACATAATCTAAACGCGTTGTCGACGGCGCCTTTTTTTAGAACGCAGCAGCGACATCATGAATTTGTATGAATTTTAATATAAAAGAATAGGAAGAACCTTATCTGTCGCTCGAAAAATAGAAATAGATCCAAGGCGAGTTCATATAAGGCGGTAGCGGTAGTACAAAAACAAAAACTTAAATGTATTTTGTTTTTGTTTTCAGTACACGAATGTCAAATTTCAGCTATTCTTCGCTCAAGGAGGAAGTGGTAAAGCAAAATCCAACACTCTCTTTTTCACTCACTCATAAGAAGTTTTGACATATGTGTACCGAGGCGAATGAAAACAGCTGTTCTAGCAACACCACTTTATATGAATTCGCCTTGAATAGATCTAATCCGGCCACAGCCACATTTTTAGCTAGTCGCGGTGTTGCCGTATCGTCGCCAAAATAATTATCTACATAAGAATGCGAGCAAAAATAATTTGACAGCTGTGGTCCGTAGCTCGTCGTTTTCGATGTGGTCAGGCTATAAACACAATTGCGGAGGACGACAGCGACCAGTATTTCCTCACTTCTTCGATAAGCTTCTCATTATCCATTATCCATTTCTTTTTATTTTTATTTATGAGAATATTTCAACCATTTCAAATATAAAACTGAAATTAGTTTAAGTGACAGGCAGATCAATCAACACTGTGCCGTCTCCGCTGGACGAAGAATGATAGAATACAAGATTGCGTCGTCCTGGCCGTTGACATTTGTGGACACGAATATGCAGAGAATAGAGAGAAAAGAAGAACTAGTTGAAACTACCAAAACAGTTCATTTTACATTGAAAAACGTGTTTTAATTTTACTAAATGCGAAAATATTGAATTTTTCACCTAATCTATAAGAGCATAGTGGACGTTTTAGCGAAATTGAGGCTGCTGCAGCAAACATTTTAGTGCACTCCATTCCACCCACTTTCTCGCCACGGCGTCGTTGCGAGAAAAGGAAAAAAAGCTGCCGGCTGTCTCACAAATTGCAAATTAACACAATTTTAACTGATTTTTCACTTATTATCAAATTTCCCTTTGCTGCTGCTTCGTATCAACATCTCTCAAAATTGGCAAAACCAAAGTAGCGGTACCAAATCAACCGAAAAACGGCGGCGGTAAAAACGCTCAGGTGTTAACCCTAAGTTATTAAATTCAGTAACAACATGGAGGGCTTCACCCCAATAGTTATGGCGTTTTCTTTTCTATCGAAAAATGTTGCTCTCACTGCCGAGTGCGCACAAATACTAAGAAGAGGCCAATTAAAAAGGCGAAATTTTTTGTAGAAAAGAAAAAGCCATTAACTTCGCCAGAAGTACCTAATACGCCGGAACGAAGTGAAAGACTATTAGGGACATTGAAACCGACATGCTCAAGTAAATCTGGGCAATCAACGAAGCCAGCAATCAAGCCATAAACAAACATGGGGAAATGGATATACATATCTATATCTTACAACGAGCTATATAGGACGGAAGAGGGTCAGAAAAACGTTCCAGATAGGATAAAGTGGTGGCTATCGACCAAGTGAGATTAAGTAGCTCGGGAACATCGATAGTGGGACTACCCTTTATTATACGATACACTGTTGTTTTCGACTTTTTTATCCTCAATTTTTGCTCGAAATGGGAGGAGCTTAACGTTAAGTTGCTAACGCCATGCAGAATTGCTTGCTCTTTTTCCTTTTCCCTCTGGATCGCTTTCTTGGCTGTATTTTAGTTAGAAAGAATGTTTTCGGCATAATGTTTGATTTTTTTTAAATTTTGATAAATGGAAATGACACCCACTGTAAAATTTATGTATCTCGAAACCACAAAATTGTTTTCTCCCAAACTCTCAATAGCCATATAACGGTATTTTTGCGAAATGCAAGAACTGCGATATTTCACTCTGTGCTGATATTAAATCTCTCAAATTTGATATTTGCAGCAATCTTTTGGCAAAAAATTTGATTCTTAAGAAATTTTGGAAACGAAGTGTTGTCCCGCCCACTTATAATAAAATGTGTGTATTTATATAAATAATCGCTTTATCGGCCTTACCCAAACTTTGTAAACACGTTGTATTAAATTGCATTAAGCAAAACGTTGAACATTTTCTCAGAAGTGCACAAAAGAGTTAACATTTGTGAATGCGTGCGCTTGGTATATAACGTACGGTTTCATCCAACTTCTTGATTAGTTTTAAATAAGGTAATATAATAAAAATTTAAAAGATTTCTTATAAATTTATTTAATATGATTTTTCCTTTTGTTTCGACTTAGTATGTACAGTGACTCAAACAACCGTTCACATGTTCATTTTTCAAATATTCACAATGTTTTTTCAGTTAAAATTTTTCAGTTATTTTTTATAAAAATACCTTTCATGCTTTAACCAAAACCATACAGGTAAAAATTTCAAACTTAGAAAAATTCAAAGAATTTTCGTTAAAATTTCGAACTTTTTAATCTAAATTTTTAGAAAAGTTTTGTGTACGCAGTTTTTCCTGGCGTTGATTTTTTGTAATTTATTTGCCGCTGGGCTTTTCCTTTTTTCTTATATAACAAGTATAATTTATTAAAATTGGCGTTGATTGATTGGTTGAACATTTTCTGAAATTTTAGATTATAAAGCTTGAAATTTTTACGAAAATTTTGTTGAATTTTTCTAAATTTTAAATAAAGTTTAAAACTTTGATTTACAAATATGGTTGTTCGAGTCACTGTACATATATACATAGTATGATTGAATCAATTGAGTTCTCATTCAAATATAGTTCGTTTAAAAAATGTGAGTGTTTGATTTTAAAAATATAACGAACACTTTTGAGAATGGAAAAAAGTTTTAAAACAAAAAAATTTAGTGTGTTATTTAAAGCTAGGGAAAAATCATGTAGAGAATGTGAATGTAAAAGAAACATCATCTTGATTGTAGATTTTGGGTGAATAAAAACACTATTGATCATTCAGTAATACACTGAAAAAAATATGCCTTGGCACTAGAAAAAATCTTTATAGTTGAAAATAGTCTGTTTGCTTCCGCTATTCTATTACTGATACAATTTGGTAAAGCATTTACCACGACCAAAAGCTTTCATTATTCAGTCCATAATATTTTAAAGCCAATTACATATTTATAAGGAAAACTCTCGCGGCAAATTTTATACAACGTATGTACCAGTTTTTTTTATTTTCACCAAACGATATTTTCATTTCCCAATACCAGGTGCTCATACATATGAAATAACAAGTTTTCTATACGCATACATTTTTTTCGTAGAACTTTTTAATTCGTTTGTAGAAGCCTATAAATTCACAAAGTAGAATTTTGGAAATTTAAAAATGTAAAAAAAAAAAAAATTTCTGCGCATACTTCACATGTATGAGCGCCTGGTATTGGGAAATGAAAATGTTGTTTTGATGAAATAAAAAGTGGTCATAAAAGAGTGCCGCGGGAGAATGGTAACACATTTTTGGTTATATAAAAATGGGCATAATATATGTATATGCAATCATGGATTGACTGATGAAATCTGCTACCATTCGATGGTTGTTACGCATGATGTACAACCCGTTTTTTTCAATCTTTTAAAGAATTTGTTCTAGTGAGTCCAGCTGCGTTCCATTATTTATTTGGAAGAAATTTGAGGGAAATGATATAGAAGCACACTACGCTTTCCATCCGCATCGAACAATTTCAGGGCGGGAGCATTAGCATCCATTCCTATGACATGGCTTAGCCTGCGCAGTCGCTATAATTTGATTCGCTGCACTATGTCAATGCTGTTGTAAAGCTTATACCATCATGAGCGGTACCCAAACCAAACTTATTTTTCTGAGTGTACAATTTAATTGGAACTGAATTAGAGAATGCATAAATAGCAAAGTGTTTCATTCATCTGGAGGCTGATTCAGTGTTTAATTCTATTTACTTCAGCATTCTTAGTTTTTCTTTCATGGTTTTATCACCTTGCTGTGTGAAATCATTTTATTTTTAGTCACCGTTTATTGAAAAATATAAGCCCCACTACCAAACAAAAGGAAAAAATGAAATGTTAATTGTAAATATTTTATGAACTATAAAAGCAAATGGTTTCACCAACTTATTACAGTAGAATCCGTTTATAACGACTCCTCATATAACAACCGCTTCAAGCGACGTAACGTATGTATTTATAAATTGTCCGGTTAGAACGACGAAAGTCTAAAAAATTCAGAGAAGATTCGAAGCTTCGCACAATATGTTGTTACATGTTTTGCAGTGATTAAATTTTGTATTCACTTGAAATAAACTTTTGCACTTTGCTCGTAAAAAATACTTAAGTAATGTGCACTCGATAGTTGAAATGTTTTGGCAGAATTATAATAATAATAATAATAGATTGGCGCTTACACATATGTTAGTGTTTGGACGAGCTTCTCCTCCGATTTGTGGCGTGCGTCTTGATGTTGTCACACAAAGGGGAATTATACAAACAAAATTAAAAAGAGCAGTTCTGTTTATACAACGTTTCGTTAGTATGACGTATTTTCACCGGTCCTTTGGAAGTCGTTATAACCGGATTCTACTGTATTAAAAATAGTAAAACTTAATCGATCGACAGCAATCTATTTGATTGTAATCACTTTTTATAGCAATCATTTTGTCAATTTAATTGCAATCAATAAATACAAATTTGTATTTGCAATCTCAAAAATACATATAAATATATAAATGGATAAACGTGTGTGTGTACAGTAGTGACTTGATTCTTGCACTGAATTTTTATTTTCCATATAAAATGAAATGCATTCACAAACATGAATTTTTTTAGAATCCAATTTTATTATGTTTAATATTTCAATTCAAAACACTCAAGTTCAATGCGTTCGTATACATAAAAGTGGATACATACATACCTATTTCATGTGGAATTAAAGAAATTTAAGATTTTGGTTTGTTCTGTGCATTCTCGATTGTTCAGTACTACGCTGCTTCTGAGTCTCTGGAGCGTCATTATATCGTCTAAAGGAGCATTGCTTTGCTCCGCCCATTCTAAGCAAATATTCAATGTTGATATAGTTCTCTGATATAGTCTCCTCCGGTGTGACTTTCTTCGTACTGAGTACCAGGTCGTTTGTTTCTTCATCATCAGTAAGGTCATTATCAATACAGTGCTCTTTATTTTGTGCGGTCGGCGCTAAAATAGGTTCGAAAATCCATTGTTCAATTTCAGAATGGGATATTTGCTGCAATGGTTCTATTTCTTGAATCAAAAATGTAATGGATTGAATATTGGATGCATCTTCAGCTAGCTGTAAACGTAGCTCTGAAAGGGTAGTGACATTTTCATCATCTCAGTGCGATGATTCATCAAACAGTTTTTGAAATGATGATCGAATTGAAGACACATCAATGGCATTCCACGCATTAGCTTAAAAGCATATTGCGTCTTTCAAGCTGATGTTTCGCAGAGATTCGTCTATTATTTTTCAGTACGGTTTGCAGGAAGGCACATTACCTATATTTCACCATCACTACTCTTTAACTGTTTCTTTATTTTCTTTGGGATGACATAATCAACAGGTAAGAGACTTTTCACGAAGATTTTCGTGACGAAGGAACTTTCGCCAGCAGATTTTAGAAATTTTAAATTAATAAAAGGAATTTTTTAGAACCAAAATTGTACATATCTCTGGAAAAAATGTTCTGTGAAACCATTCTTCAAAAAAGGCCAAGTTCATCCAATCACTTTTATTTCCTTGTAGACCACAATATTCATTAATTTTTCTCTATGATTTCCAGACGCATTCGTACAAGCGAAAGAAAAGTTATTATTTCCTTACTGATTTTATGTCCCGGAACTGAGGTTTCTTTTGAGCGCACAAATGTTCTAACAAATAAAAGCTTCCAAAAGGAGGCAAGATTGATCGGCATTGTATACCTATTCCTTTCTCAAACATAAACAGGCAATTTCTTTGTTTAGTTTTTGCAAAAATATGTTGCTAGTGTGGAAGCCAACCGGTTTTTCCTGGATTTTGGCATGGAGGAACTTGGCTTTTTCCTTGAGCAAATCAAATGTGATTGTTAAATTCTTGACTCTTTGATTTGCAAACCATTTGATAAATGTTCTTTCCATTTTTGGAAACTCCGAAGGTTTAAACGTTTTCCTTTTCCCAGGGCGGGATTCAGAATTCGCCAGAAACTTCTTTATGGTGTGTTCCTTCTTCTTAATAGAACGCCAGTACTGTCTTTGACTTTAAGTTTCCTCAAGAAAAATAAAAAGAAATGCATTTTTTTTTAAGTTATAGTTTAGGATGAGTATTTGGTTCTATGCTATGATAATTCACTGCTTAAATAATAAGGCTAAGAGCCGTAACTGAACAAAAAGCACAAAATAGTCAACATTTCATACAACATTAATATTCGGTTTTTTAGTATTCTAACATGATATTCGCAAATATATTATTAAAATTAGGGAAACTAATATTTAGTGCTAAAGCCATTGTTTTTAATAACGTCACCTAAACGTTTTGGCATATTACTAATTATTTTTTGCGTATACTCTTGCCCGATTTGCGCCCATTCTTCATGCAACCTTTCTTTGAGCTCCCTTCGAGAAGAAACTGGCCTCTGTCGAACACGCCTTTTTAACTCGCCCCCCACAAATTCTCGATAGCGTTTAAGTCAGGAGATTGCGGAGGAGTATCAAGCACTTTTGGACAGTTGTAGAGCAGAGATTGTCGTACAATGTGAGCTTTATGCTTAGGATCATTATCCTGATATAGTTTAAAGCTGCGCAGAATTCCCATTTTCTCGGCTGATTGTTGGGGATGAAATGCACCCCAAACCATTACGTGACCGCCTCCGTGTTTTATTGTCGGCTTTAAGTGCTGCGGTTTCAATGCCTCATTGGGCTTACGCCAAACCATTACTTTTCCGTCGCTTCTAAACAGGTTAAACTTGCTTTCATCTAGGAAAATAATGTCATTCCACCAAGATTGATCGCGGTGTATGTGCTCTTTTGCAAATTGTAACCGGAGTTTCCTCGTGCGTTCGTTTATGAATGGCTTTTTTCTAGCTACTCGGCCATTATAACCCTCAGACTTTATAACACGGCGAATGATTTGAGGGTGCACTTTTTTACCAAACCTAGATAACACATCAGCAGCGAGTTTTGGTCCACTTAACCGTGGTTGACACTTGATCTCACGCAGAATATACTTTTTTAGTATGTGTCCAACTGTACTTGCTTTTAGGTTTAATATTTCGGCTATTTCTTTGTATGTCTTGCGCTCACAATAATGTTTTATTACCAATTTTTGAATTTCAATTGATGAGTTTTTGCCTTTTCGACCAATGTTGTTTTATTAAATGATTTACACTATTTGAACATGCAAAAATAAGGTTTTTATGTAAAAAACGTCAGGTACTACGATTAATAATTGCTTTATTTCAAAGTGTCTAACTTCAGTCATAACAAGTGTATATTTTTATTGCAATATAAAAAACCGAACATTAATGTTGCGTGAATTACTGGCTCTCTTGGAATTTTTCTCCTTCTTTAACTAAAAATATAAACAGTGTGACATTTACGGGATGAAATCTTGATGTGAAGACCATCACTGAAGTGCTATAAGCGAAAAAATTTAAATTTCCTTGTTTTTCTTGGGAATAATTGTAAGGACTACATATTAAAAAAACTGAATATTAAAGTTACCCACTGTATGTAAGCCAAAAAGTTAAAATATATAAAGAACATACAAAAGTACATGCATATCATTGTTTCTTAAGTTATTGTGGGCATTTTGTTTTGCATTTCTTTCCATTCTTGCACAAGACGTCAAAATTATTGTCTGCATACGTCAAATCACTGTCCGATTTACTGTCTTGAAAATTGCCAAGACAGTGGTTGAGACAATTGAAGAAGTGTGCATGGGTTAGTGGAAAAGTGTGCATGTATTGCTGTTGTCATAACAGTATTGTCAGGTGTAAACCCTAAGTAAGAGAACGCTAACAAAAGCGGCATAGAACGACGGGACTTCCCCGAACTTTATTCAGTCTAAGAAAACGGTAACAAAAGCAGCAAGGTCAAAATGTCACAAGTATCGAGTTCAAAATTTTTGGATGTTGCAAGTACTGAGTACGTAAAGGAAAATATTTATTTGTTGCAAGAATCGAGGTGTGCAAGTACCAAGTATGTGCAAGAATCGAGTTACTAGTGTATATATGTATATATACATACATATATGTTTAATGTTTTGTAAGTAAAGAAGCTGATTTTATTAGGTATTCACGATTTGATTTATTTGTAGCAAAATTTGCATGTGATACAACTAGGGATGTTGCGATACTATAAAAGTATCGATACCAGTATCAAATGATGTATCAGAAGCAAGTATCGATACAAGTATTTGTATTGGTATCGGAAATAAAATATCGATATTTTATCCATTTGATACAAAATTTTTTTACATATTATGAATTAATGAAAATTAATAAGAAATATTTAACAACTGCAGTGCGTAGTAAACAGAATATAGAAAAAAATGGCTCGTTTTCATCAGAATACGAAAACATGTAAGCACGAAAACTAGATAACTATGACGGTGTCAGGAATCAAGAAACGCACTGATTGAAAACAATAAATATATAACATTTATGTACATAGATCTGCAGCATTTATTATAGAATTCAATATTTATTGATTTTTCGTTTTACTTTTTTTAAGTTGACAATCCTATGTACATATTAATAATAATTAACGTTTATAGAGATTTGAAAATACTTATAAATTTAAATCATTATTCCCAACCATATTCAGGGTAACTTAAGAAAAGTAGTTCTTCCATTTTGCATGTTGCACTTAACCGTGCTTTTGCCAATCTATATCGCCAGCGATTTAAACAATTTTACAACGGGCAGCAATTACAGCTCGAAGCTAGTCCTTGCACGATTTTTCGCAGAAGAAAAAACTAATCAATGTCGTTACGCTCAATTCTGTGTTAAAAGGGTTTGAATCGATTAAGATTCCGATTAAGTATCGATACCAGTATCATTAATGTGGCTCTAGCATCCGAAATAAAATATCGCGCAGTATGCGGTATCGAAAGAAAATACCCATATGGGTATCAATAGTATCGTCATCATAGTATCGAATACCGATATACCCGGTATCGAAACAAAAGAATCGATACCAAGATTATATC
>JAPVRG010256788.1:0-13540 GCA_029783565.1 Rhagoletis cerasi
TTGTATTTGTACTATCATTATTCCTTAGTATTGCAATTTATTAAATTTGTATGCCTTTATGTACCTTATGTTAAAAAACAAAATTTAAATTTGTAATAAAAATACAGATTCTGCTGAAAAGAAACATACATAGTTTTTGAAGAATTATACATTAGGCTTAATAAAAGATATTTGAATAAACTAAAAAAGGTTTTCAAGCGAAATGATTGTACTTTCTAAGCACTTTTTAACTTTGCTGAAACAAATTATTATTTCTGCTGGATCCACTATGTACCACCCATATCAAATAAAAAAATCAAGTCCATAATAACTTTTATAAAAAAGTGGGCGTGGCACTCAACCCATTCCGCCTATTTTCAGCTAAAATTTATATTTTTGTGCAGAGAATATGTACACCAAATTTTAATCCAAAATGTCAATTATTAATCGATTTACGGGCTTTTAATTGTAGTGCAATGTGCAGCCTGTTAAATGGCGGTACCGCGACCGTTTTGTTTTATTTTAGCATCTTCATATCTGTTTCTCTCACATCAATTCGTACAATAAATTAGAATGAATTTGCGTTGTTTATGACTGAGCTACGTCTGCTAAAAATTTGGTTGACATCTGCGCGCTTTTCGTGCTCTATCTCAGATTCAGCTGAGCCTATGGAAAAATGTGTCAGACAAAACTTATAGAAAATTTCATTGTACACACTTTTGGTAATGGGTGCAAAAGGCGAATGAGCCACTGTAAATGAGATATTTACAAAAAAACAGATTTTCGTGACCTTTAACCTGTGTGAATACCCTTATTTTACAATTTTTTTCTTTAAACATATGTCATCCCACTAATAACGAGGCGTAGAGCCAATATGTGTGAAAAAATATTTTTGGCCGCATAAATGTTAAAAATTGACCTATGTGCCCTGTTTACATGAGGCAATTTTAGTTGAACGTGAAATGCCTATTTTCTTGAACTAAATGGATTTTAATCGCGAAATTTTAGCGATTCGCACATAAATAGTGAACGCTGCAGTAATTAAATCAAATTTCACTTTCAAACAAAAAAGTGTTGTGTATAGAATGATCTGTTCCTGTACTTTTCGAAATAATTCATGTAAATATGCAAATCTGTGCGTAAGGGAACAAACCTCACACAGGGTTGCACGAAGAAAAAGTTGAACGGGTTGGCGACCAACTTTGTTGAAAGCGATTGTTGAAAGGCCGTTTACACCAGGCGATTGTTGATTTCAACTAAAAGTTGCCTGGAAAATCGCCTCATGTAAACATCGTTTTAGAACTCTTACAGGCTACCTGACAGGATACTTCAAGTTAACGTAACACTTGAATAAAATCCCGCTTTCTGTAAAAAAAGACTGCAAGTTTTGTGGGCTGGTGAAGGAAACCCTAGATCATATTCTATGTGACTACTCTCGTATCAGAAATCGCAGCCTGATACATTTTGGTGAACGATTGTCTTTTCCATCCAAAATTTGGGAGTGACTACAATTAGAGTATAGGTCGTAGCGCGAGTTTACTCGACGTAATAATAATATTAATAATATTAATAATAATAATAATAATAATAATAATAATAATAATAATAATAATAATAATAATAATAATAATAATAATAATAATAAGTCAAGAGCAGCCGTTTTTTTTCTTGAAGCACTAAACTTCTCGTTTCTAAACTACTTAATATTCAAATTACTACCTGCTCATACCAGAATTTTTTTCTTTTTTAATAAAATCTTAACAAAGGTAGAACATATTTGGGGCATTTCTTGTCAAGCGGGCAGGAGAACAGCGATGTTCTGCAAATCGTTCATATTTTGGTTAATTGTACTTCTGGTATGAAAGTGTACATGTTTTTTTATATGATGGCTACTTGTTAACAAGGTCCTAATTTTAATGTTTAAAATTCTTTAGAAGCCCACAGAAAACAATTATCGTATGAAAAAATAGTGTGTACAATGTCATCCCTAGTAGAAGTATGTATATGTATTATACCTAAAGTATCAACGAATTAAAGAGCATCACTTCTTTTCCTGTCCGCTTGACGTGAAATGCTCCATTTATAAGAAGGCTCATTACCTTTCATTCTGAATTAAAACTTCTAAAATCACTTTAGCTGATTTCTCAGAACTCCAGTAGAAATTCATATCGCAGGTTAATGGCCAATAAGAATTTAGCCTCGATCCAGATCTAAATTACGGTTTAAAACTGGAAAAACCATCGATAAATCGACGTCGTAAAATGAAATCGATTTTAAATTGTTTTATATTAAGTTGCATTCTCTTTATGTACTTAACTCACCTCTTTGTTTAACGAATTCTCTCGACGATCGGTAACACCGACAATTCGGAAATCATCAGCATAATAAATCGAAATTCCTAGAGAAAGTCAAGTAATATATCATAGCAGAATCCACGATATTACGTTTTCGTGTTAAATAAAAGTTGTTCCATACGTATTTTGTATACATATTTGCGAGTTGTCATCTTAAAAAACAGAAACTTAAGTGAGTCCGATCGATCGATAAGTTCAAAATTATTTAGAAGCAGCAAGCATTATAACAAGGTAACGGTTTAAATTGCACAAAGCGCGTGTTACACCACGAAGCTCTTCCTATCTACATAGATACATATGCATGTAATTCGACACCGGTAAGCGATTTAGTTGTTGTCTTCATAAAAATTTTAAGATACAAGCATTATATTACAAAAGGAATATCGGCCAGGCATTTGCCGAGCGGCGAATCAGCAGTGCAAAATAAAAAAATTTTAAGTAAAATGTGCGTACAACACACCCACACAAATATGTACATATGTATATTTATCTACATATGCATGCATGTACTCATCAGAATCAAAGCTAACGCAAATGATCACAAATGAACATTTTCACATTGCAGAAAATTATATTTTCAAATTAAAGGTAACTCGTTGCACAAACAAACAGATATTTACACTTCGTTGAAACTTTTTATTCGCGAATTCCGTCGTACGTATGTATATTCCGCCGCACAAGCAAAGCAATATAATTCATGTAACCGCACTGATCCAATTCGTTACGCGTTATCAGCACAACTAAGTGCGATTTGCATTGAAAGTCGTCGCATAGAGCGAGAGCACACGAGCTGCCCAACGGGTGGAAAATGTCAGCCCCATCATGCCGCTGAAAGCTACGTATGCATGTGTGCAAGTCTATCCCTTCGTGCTGTGTATAGGCACCCACACGAAGTTCAACTCACGGAAGGCTCGCGAAAACTCCCTCGGTTACGCTCTGCTTAAGAAAGCAGTTGAGCATCGGGAATATTCAGCACTTACCAAAAGGATTCTAGCAGCTTGCGGGGGCATCGTTTTTAGGCAAAGCACTCGGCTTGACCTATCCCGCACATCTACACGGATACTGTGGCTGTATTGTCATATGTATATGATACACAACTGAAAGAGAGATACCAGCATCACTTTTGTAAGCTAGTGTGCATTGTACTATGGTGGAGAGTTTTCCAAAGTTGGAGTTTTCGCTCATATTTTCTTTACGCGTGAAAACATGTTTTTTGAAAGAGTACGGAAGGCTACTAAGAGTTGTTTTTGCTGAATGAAGAGAGAAGAAAAAACTGAACAGTAATAATTGCAAAGTTCTGCTACCGAATTTCAATAGAAAACTTTTATCGGTAAATACAGTTTTATGTACAAATATATTATTATATAGGGCGATTGACTTGACCAAAAATAATTTTGCATGTACATAAGAACTTTTGTTAAAAATCGACTTACCGGCTATTCGACTAGTTGAGTAGTCGATTAGCAACTGTTTTTTGGCGGTTGATGGCCGAATAGCAATTATTTGATTAACCGCTTTCACTTTCAATTAACCGCTCAGTAGTCAGTAGTCTGAAAATCGACCAACCGATAATATTCGAATAGTGACAGTTGGTCAATAAACATAAGTATTCAAACACACATAAAACTAGTAAAGAATTCTAAGTTCAGGCGAAGCCGAACAATAAATACCCGGCCCACGTATTAAACATCGTTTTTTCACGATTCTGAAACCTATCATTACGTGGTAAATAGAGGTTATTTTTCCTATTTTAAACATTTTCGATGATATGCTCAGTGAAACTTAAAGAAATTATTGTTTGGTAGAAATCGATAAAGCAGTTAGCGAGATAAACTTAAATAGTCATAAGTGGGCGGTGCCACAGAGAGTGTTGTGAGTACGAACTTTGAGTAAATTACCGCTTCTAAAATTCGAAATATCGAAGATTTCATATAGCTGAATTTTACCGTTATATGAAAAGTGAATGTGATTTCAAATATTTTCAACAGCCGGCTTTTTTGTGTCAAGCACATTAGTTATACCGAGTTGATAAAACGGTTACAAAGATACGCGCATGTAATCATAAGTAGGCGGTGCCACGCCCATTTTCTAAAAATTTCTTATAATCGTATTTCTTGCTAAGGAGTTATTGCAAACTTACATTTTGAGTACATTAGCTTCAGTAGTTATTGTTTTATTGCAGATTTCTTATTTCTGTAAATTACCGTTCTATGTTGGACCAAGATCAACATTTGTGCCAAGGTTGGTTGAAATTGGTAAAATGGTTACGGAGATATACATATAAAGCCATAGGTGGGCGTGGCTACGCCCCTTTTTCATAAATGTATAACATTCCTATTAATCGCTAATATATGATTGTGAATTGAGTGAATAAGCTTGAGTAGTTACTAAAATATCTCAGTTTTTGTATTTCTGCAAAATACCGTTATATGGGAGGTAGGCGTGGTTATTGTCCGATTTCGCTCATTTTCAATACCATCCGTCCTTATCCCAATATAAATACGCGTACCAAGTTTCGTTCAGACTACATGGCGATTAACAGGAGCTCTAATGTAAATACGATCCTGGTAATCTTATAAAACTAGCAGGTACTATGTAATTCCTGAGTTCTAATAGTACGTTCAAATTGACGAGCTAAACATGTTAAATGGGCACGAACCAGTTAAATGAACAAAACGTGCTCGTAAACAAGTTAAATCGCATGCAATTGTTGTTGGAAAATTGAACCAGTTAAATTATTGTTGTATCAGAAAGCCAATCAGAAATAGCCAAATGCTCGCATTCGACACCCCACCGTTCAGTTCAAAAAAATTATATTCTCAAAAATGTACATACGACCTAAGCATTTTTAAGTCTGTTAGCAAATCGTAAGTCCTAATATCATGAAGCAGACTTTCACACAAAAAAAAAATTGAAAAAAAAATTTGATTTTGAATATTATTTTAAATTATTTTATTAGTAATCAAACAAGTGCCAAATTTAACTCCAAATTTCAGTGTGAATGGTGGTGTTTTAGGAAAAGCTCTTTTTTATTTAACAAGTTCATGGGGCTAATTTGAACGTAGTATAAACTTACAAAGGAAACCCGGTCGAATGAACAGGAGTGCAGTGTTTGTAAGTATTTACAGAGTTGGTCAACTAGAGTCAGGATTTAATTGTAATGAAAGATTTCGCCTTTTGGAATTAATTAATTGGAATCTACTATGTACGTATGTAGATACATTCATCAAATTATTACTCTCTTGCAAAAATAATGAAGAAGTTTATTTACATATATGTAGTTATATGCATGTGTACATGTAAAAGGGGTTAACTTGTTTCATATTTTACTATTTATTCACCTACAAAGTCAGAAATAATATATGTATGAATGTATGTATGTATAGACCACACAAATATCAAATAACAAATTAATTGGAGCAATAAGTAGCAGATTATCAATTTTACATTATTACATGCCTCAATTAGTCTCTCACTCAGCAGGATGATGCACCTACTCTTTAGTTTGCTGGCTTTTTCTCGCTTGCGCTTCCAATTTCGTTCACGCTCCGGTAGATGGTAGTGTCACTAAAATACTGGGAAATATTTTTGTTCAGCCACTCACTCTCATTTACGTTAGGCTTGAAATGTGGAGACTTTTAAGAACAGGGTGAGTCAAGTGACTGAGCCTTCATTTTCTTATTTAAATTGGCAAATATATGACATGAAAAACATAAGCTTAAGGCTAATTCTGTTGCAACAATGAATATTTTTTAACCGACCTGACTCTTCTTCTTCAGATTAACATACAGTGACTAAAACAAGTGTTTACATGACGATTTTTTTTAAATACTCACAATGTTTTTCAATCTAATTTTTTTCTTATTATTCTATAAAAATATTGTGCTTGCTTTAACCAAAATAATATGTGTGTGTAAATTAAGGTTTCAAACTTTACTCGAAATTTAGAAAAATGTATTCGAAATTTAGAAAAATGTTCATCAAACTTTCTAATATAAATTTTAAGAAGACTTTTGGATATGCAGTTTTAGAGCCCATAAAATTTTTTTTTTTTTTGTTTGTTGGCGGCTTTTGTGGTTTTTTCATATAACAAGTGCAATTTAGAAAAACTTTCTTTAATTTTTTTAATTTTTTTGCGAACAGTTTTGCGCAATTTATTGCATAAAAAATTAATGTTTACCTGAAAAAAAGTTCAAAAGCCGTCAGCAAAAAAAATATTTCAAATCACCACGATATTTTAGGCGCTTAAAACTTGTACTTTGTTACACTAAAATTTTATAAGCCATAAAACTGCATATCCAAAGTAAAGTTTGAAACTTTGAGTTATCTGGTTTTGGTTAAAACATGAAAAATATTTTTATAGAGAAATAGCAAAAAAAATGTTTACTTGGAAAACATTGGGAATATTAAAAAAAAATCAACCTGGGAACACTTTAGTGAGTCATTATATATACCATAATAATGTCTTATATGTAATACATGCATAGCATTCTCTTGATGAGTGTTTTATATGATTAACCAAGGCTCGACGATATATTGATCTAATCGATTGGAAAAGTGCTAATGCAGAAATAATTTTTTAGAAAATCTTTCCACACCATAAAGTAAGATGCATAAATCTTTTTGCCGTTTTATTTTTTCTGGGAAACTTTTGGTTGTTTCAAGAGTAGTGGCTACTATACCAACTCTCAAATTTGTTTCACCTGGGTCTGGCTAGGATAAATATCATAACGCTTAAAAAATTCAGTTCATTCAAAACAACAACAAACATATCTAACCGTTTTAAATTTACGACTTAGCGGCAGTCCTGCTGTTATGACACCTAGTGAATCTTCTAAATTTTGTCAATTGAACATTTGCATGAGAAAATATATTTGTTGTTATATTTGGACAAATATGTTCTTTGAAATTTTTTATTGTGACATTTACCAACTTAAAGTGCTATCTAGAAACAAAAACTAATGTAGAAGAGATCCAGACAAATACTAAAATTTCATTGGATGCTTTAGCGACAAGACAAATAAATTCAACTTTAAAACAAACAAACACACCTACGGTAGAACGTATGTACACTCGCACATCCAGGTAAAATGAAATCTAGTAGTCCGAAAATCCTTTCGTTATTGATGAATTGACACTTTTATGTTTTATTGGTTAGATATATTTGCCAACATTAATTGCAAAGAAAATCTCACAGAGGAATCTTGAAACCAACAGCGTAAAAGTTGATGTGAGCAAACACCTGAAAGTAATCACACGTACATACATATGTACATACATACATACGCAGATGATAGAAAGTTGCAACTTACTTGTAGATAAATTGACTCGTCAGTGAAAGCGAGCAGCAAAATTGAGGAGCTTGCAAACGGCAAAAGGTGAGCTGAAAGCCAGAGAAGTATATGTCAAAAATCGGTAGCGTTCGATTCACCCAAGCACCAAACGCTACTACATACATACATATGTATGCGCGAAGACGTTGAAGGGGATACGAGTAGAAAAGTGCAGATACACGCCGCGTCAGCCGTTTGTCGCCCAAGCAATATCGCTTCCATTGGAAAATCCTTTCATGGAGGAATAGGTGCAAAAACGCGTGCAATTAATTAAGTTTGGCGTGAATGCAACGCTAGCACAAAGCCAACAACAACTAGGGCTTAACAATCGTTTTTGTTCCTCACACAGCGACAAGCAAGTGTTGGTAGATACGTATGTATGTATGTGCACCGGCAGCAGACGAATTTGCTGAGTTGGCAAAGTGAAAGCAATGCCTGAACGGTATTTGGGACTAGAGAGGGAGGATGGAGGTGGGGAAGATGAGTGAGTGTAAAGGGCAAAATTTGAAAGGATGTTTCAATAGTGATAATGAACCCACATATAAACGCACACACAAACACAAATTACAACATTTGAGGAAGCTTGCATGAGTAAGGACAATGAAGCGACTATAAATGTGACTATGAGATTTAAAAACTAGGTTTTTGTAACGAAAGATTCAAAGTGGAAATTCTTGGTGCAAAGTGTTTCCTTAAAAGCTGCCGACAGAAGACGAAATACAGATACGCAGAATCAATTACGTTTCGATGTATTAAGAGGACGCATAAGCATTGAAATTGAGCCTTTAAAAATTTATCAAAATATGACCCAAACGGTACTGGAACAAAATTTGAAAATAGTTCCTACTCACTTGCACACACATCTTCAAACATGCATCCACTTAAGCACTGACATTCGCCTACCAATTCTCCCAGAGCCGCAGACAAATGCCAGCGTAAACAATTAATTGAATTTCCGGGCACATCCGATGCTGATGCCGACGACAACGCCGGCAGAGACAGAACTTCATTGACAGGTGCTTTCTATGTTTATATGCATGTGTGTATGTACATATATCCGTAGCATAAAATATCCAACGCTGATATGCCGTTATCTCTGAGAATGAAATGTTGATGAATGAACTCTGCGAAAAAGTTAGTGGTTGCAGTTTTTAAATTTTTGTAAGAATAAAAATAGAGCTCCTACTGATGACGCAAGCGGGCGTATAAAGCGTATGAATAGCTCACAAGATGTGCAACTTAAACAAATAGCAAAAAAGCAAAGAAGCAGCAGAGAGCTGGTAAGTGAGATCATAAAAGTTAAATTTTAATACTTCGAACTCCGAGCAACTAGAGCCATGCGAAAACAGTGCGCCGGTAAGCAACGCTTGCGAAAGGACGAAGCAGTGCAACTTCTCACCGGATGTTGGAGCATAACTTCCGTTGAACAGCAGCGGCCAGGAACTTGTATTGTGTGTGAAAAGTAAAACTGCAACTATGCTTCTCAACAAACAACAACACTTATATTAAACCCATTAGGCAGCCACCACAGCAACATCGGTGCGAGGGTAAGCCGAAGCATAGCAAAATATGCAAAATAATGTTTAAGATGATACCTTAACGTCGCGGCGATTAAATAAATGAAGCAGTTTTGCTGGTACTCGCCGTTTTGAACTTTGATTATACTACGTAAATACTATAGTACATACCTCTAAGAAGTCTAACTCTGACTAACAAACACACATTCGACTTAGCTGAGAGAAGGGCAAGGCCGAGGCCTATAAATTAAATAGTATACACACATAGTTAAAAAAGCCAAAAGAACTAAAGATTCAGTGTGTGTATTAATCTTTAGACACACTCGATTTCGTTGATGCAAAGGCACAATTTGTCAGCTGCCTTTAGAAGGCTATCGAAATTGTTGCTGGGTGAAGCGCAAAAAATACTTTAGGAAAAAGGAAAAATAATGTACTGATTTAAATTTTTATTTTAATTTTTCTTTGCTCTCGTTGCAAAACACATTGCCATGTTGAAAATGTGCTATGATTAAAATCAATAGAAAAAATGAGTATGTCCCTATGTTTTCCATATTTCGATCTCCCATTTTCAGGTGCAACAGCTGTGTAATCAGTATCTTTTAATAAAAAGAGATTGGCGCTTACACAATAGGTAAGTGCTTGGCCGATCTTTTCCTCCGATTTGTAGCCTGCGTCTTTATGTTGTCAAACAATAAGGAGGGACCTACAGTTTTACGCCGACACCGAACGGCAATTATATTTTTATGAGAAGCTGTTTTTCATGGCAGAAATACACTCGGAGGTTTGCCATCGCCTACCAAGGACCAACCGCTATTAGAAAAATACTTTTAATTTGTATATTTTTTTATGTTGGTCGGAAACTGAGCTCGACCCAGGCTTTGCGGAATGATAGTGTGCACTGCTAACTACTGTACCACAGCGGCTGCCAGTATCTTTTGCTGTTAATTAATTCTGAAAGTTTAAATCCTTCGGACACTTGCTCACCCTAGCATTAGCGTGTAAATCACAAAAAGCTTTCAATCTTAATACATTTGGCAGCCACTAAAAGGTTTTAGTGAATACTTTTAGGTAACCTAACTACTACCATTGTTCGAAAAACTTGTCAGCTCGTTACTCGTAGTAGGAGTAAGTTGTGAAACTTTTTGAAACTGCATTAATTTGTAGTTGTTTTCCTTAGACTTCACTTTTTGATGTGCATTAATTAATATCGTAGCTAAAATCTTGTGCTGTCCCATTTACAGTGAGCTGATGTACCATTAACTTTAGTAAGTCGGTGCCCAGCGACAGTTGAAGCGTATTTGCAGTAGGGAAACATTTTAAAATTGTTTCTCTTCCTGCTTTGTTCCTAATGCATATTACATATAATACTTCATGTTTTCATACACCTTACTCCTTTGGCACGCTGGCTGTTTGACTGGCGAGTTTGCTTGACACTTTTAACACCTCACGAGCTTAATGCGGAAATCCTTTTAGAATTCTCCGTCTCCCTCCTTTTCACCAAGGTGTAGCCTGACTTTTCGACTTCTTGCTCAATGTTTCTGTTTCAAGATTTTTTCGTCCATTTTCAATCGTCAGGGAAGGAGGTGGAGCTGTGCTTGTGAGGATTTCACACGCAATTTTCAGTAATTTTTAAACCAAAACAACTTTTTGATTTTTGTAAATCTTCATAACGCCACTTCTGTTAGAGTTCTAGCGAGAGCCTCACAGTCGTCGTCAACAGCCGTCTGAACTCTATACACACACACACACACACACACGCGCACGCACATACACACGCATGCATACATACAACACAGGCATGTCAAGGTGCCAAAAACTGTGCATCACTTGAGATTTTTAAGGATGTACTTCGGCGCTTTTGCTAGTGTTGCATTTCATTTTTGTTCTTGTTGCCAACTTTGTTGCTGCTGCAGCCACTACTATACGCTTCAGCAACTTCAACGCTCAATCACGGATGCAAACACTCTTAAATGCTCAAGCGCCCTTCGCCCTTTTCCCCAAAAACAAAAAATACTCTATACCCACATCAAATACCACTCATTTTCGCGCTCCCTTGCAATTCGACGTTTGTTAGCCACTTTTTCTATTGCCTTTTTTGTTTTTATTTGCTTGATTTTTTCTAATTTTGCCGCCATTGCGATCGGTAGTGGCGTTTTGGCACACGTCGAAATATCGTAAAATATATTTTTACCATCACGAACAACAACAAGGCGAGGGCAACAATTTTGCGCTAATAGCAGCTTATGCCATGGCAGAAACAAGAGCACGAACTAAACATACATACATACATATGTACATATGGATGCTTTGTAGTTTTGTAGTTTTGACAGCAAGTTTCCTGGGCGCATGTTTGCTGTTCTGCATTTGCCAGCTGCCAGTGTTGCCAGTTCGTTCGCGCCAAAAGTTGTCCAAACGTGTTGTTGTTTGCTGCACAATTTAATTTTTCAGTTTTCTATTTTACACATTTTGAAACTTTTAATGCTTTATTTAAAATTTTTGTTTACGTCTTTCCAAACTTTTCCGTCCATATTTTCTTTTTTTTCGCCAAATTGGTATTTTTCTTTCAGTTTCACAACCAACAGTGGCAAAAAATTTACAAGCAACTTCAGAGCATTTTCTATTTTTCATAGAATGGAGAATGGATAGTTACTTGTGACTAACACGCTTCAATAACAACAAATGCAATTATGTATATATTTGACTTTATATAGCTGCTGTGTATTGCAAACTCAACGTTTTTTCCATATAACTAAGATATTTTCCAAGTAAAACATCTTGAGATAATTTTTTGCCATACGAAGGCAATACATATGTACATCGTCAGCGGAATATCTGTCATATAGTTCACCCAGCTTTCTTTAAATCCTTTAAATACACCCATACTACAATGAGCCAACATTACTGATACCATAGAGGGTTTGATTTATTGACCAGGGAAATATTTAATGTCTCTCTGACTGTTGAATATACTGCAGTGTAAAGTGAGCACATCGTACTATCATTAAATACTTCACAATTGGCATATCCTCATAGTATTTCATAAATCATAAAAATAATAATAATAATAAGAATAATAATAATAATGAGGTTTGCCATTTACCAGCCGAGGCGCGACCGCTGTTAAAAAAAAATTATGAATCATGCCTCTATTTATTAGATGATCTACGTAGGGAAAACAGGGACTAATAATGCGAATGATAAAAATTATGCTTTGCAAAAGAAAGAATAAAAAGAGACTTATACCCATTGTAAAAACGATAATTTTTGCGGGCAAGCAGAATATTGCACTCCGGGGACACAGAGACGATGGGCCAATACTGATGAGCGTGCCCTCCAAGGCAGAACGAAGGAAATTTCAGGAAGTTGCTTGGGTTCAAAATCGATTCAGGAGATAAAGTCGTCTTCGAGAGGAACTTACACCAGTAAATATACCCAAAATCAACTCATTGGAAAAAGTTGTTCGTGGCGAGGTCCACACACTAATTTTTGGTGAATCTCCAGATCTATCAGAAAAAGTTTAGGTAACGAACGACTTGTGCATGAAAATTTATGATCGGATTAGCAAAAATCGATTTTCCAATGATTAACTTAAAAGTTGTGGTTCATTGGATTCATGACTCAGGTTCCTAGTCTTTTCAGGACAGCTTGATACTGCGCTACTAGGGATGGGTAAATTCGATACTCGAAGCTTCGAGATTCGAATTTTAATCGAATTTTAGCTCCAAAATGGCGAACTTTTGAAATCGAACTTTGTGATGCTAAAATTCGGATAAAATCGACCTTTTCTAGAAAAAAAATCAAATTTCGTCTTTATTTGCACAAAAGCAACTCTGCAACTTTCTTCTTTCTAACTAAATTTGGCATCGCTGTGTGTGAAAAAGAGAAAATACATCGATGTATCGTATATAAAAATTGATATTTCGATGCATCGAATGAATTAAAAATAAAAAAGAAAATGGAACAATCGGAACTTCGATAAGTGTTTAAGTATTAACTAGGGACACACCCAAACTGTGGCTCGATAGAGCTCTTCAAAGAAAAATAAATAAAAGCATATCATGCGTCCCAAAGAAGTATGTATAGGGTGGTTAAATTTTAAGGGCCGATGTTGAATGTGAACCACACCTAAACGTCACGTTTTTTTCTGCATTTCATTTGACATTTCTCAATTTCAGACTAACTCAATTTGAACATGGAAAGATACACAATCGAGCAATGTTGGCAAGATATGGCAACAGTGGATGATACATTTTCGAAGAAAATCATCTTCAGTGATGAGGCACATTTTCACCTCAGTGGATTCGTCAATAAGCAGAATTGCCGCATTTGGGCGAATGATAATCCAAGAGTGCTTGTC
>JAPVRG010256815.1:2858-13368 GCA_029783565.1 Rhagoletis cerasi
CAATAAGCTTCAGTAGTTACTGAAATATCGCAGTTTTTGTATTACTGAAAATTACCGTTATATGGGAGGTGGGCGTGGTTATTGTCCGATTTCAAAAATTTTCGGCCATTTCCTAAGCTAGGTCAAGAATAATACCTGTGCCAAGTTTAGTTGAAATCGGTGGAGCGGTTACTGAGATATACGTATAAATCCATAAGTGGGCGTGGCTACGCCCCTTTTTCCAAAATTTATAATATTCTTATTACTCGTTAATATATCGTTGTATATATCAATTTTGAGTCAATAATATATGTCTATATCGTTCTCGATTCCTTTAGGCTGTTACAAACAACCGTTATGTGAACAAAGTTATAATACCCTTGTGCACACAGTGCGCTCGGGTATAAAAAGTGACGGAACGGTTTTTGAAAATATGTACATAGAGGAACCAAAATATTTTAGTGGAAACATTTCAAAACTGTCTCTTACTATAGACCATAGGTAGGGTTAAATTCAATAGAAGTTATAAAATACTAAAATCAAGCTGAAATGAGGTGGGTATCTATTCTCTCTTCCTGATCATCGTAGTGTTATTAAAGGGCTGTGATGACGAAAAATAACAAATAGTAATATTTCACACAGAAAGATTTGAAGTAAAATTTCTAAACGGGTTTATTAAGCAGTATATTTATCTCTTTGGATATGGGTAACAGAGTATACATAGTAACACACCAGACATGTCAGGTACGCTTAGTTATCGAGTGATACGAAAATGCTAATGCAATTAATAACTATGATATTTTGGCGTTTACACTTTTGCTAAGGGTTTGGCCGAGCTTCTCCTCCTGTGAGAAACTCATTGTTCTTATTTAAGATGTTTATGGCCTAAGTGTGTCGCTAAGGCGGCAGCCACTCATACCTACCTAGCTATTTAAGATGTTGCTCGGATCAGGGGGTACGCACCTCTAACCACTCGGCTGCCACGGCCGTCGGGTGCAGGTCCGGAAGAAGAAACACCAGCGCGCGGAAACCAATGACACGCTGAGAATTTTGTGGGTAAGAAAGAAAAACCGCAAAAAGTCAACTTTGTATAAGTAAAAAGAAAATAAAATTCACGTAACATCACAATAGGCTTAGTAACCGCGGCGATGTCAAATTCGTTTAAACAAGCCCTCCATTTGTAGCTGACACTACAGTATTTAATCCACTTATTTATTTTTAACTTCTAGCAACAGTTTTTAGTTGCGATTGACGTATTTGCACGATTTCTTGCCTGGGAAAAGTTGTGTTCCACATGCAGAGAACAGTTTTTTTTAAATGAGAACAGTTTTTTAAAATGATTTTTCAAATTAATTATTAATTTTTTCAATTCAATTCTTTTTACAAGAAGTTAGTTTAATTAAAAAAGTAAAATAAAGCGTTTTGATCCTGCTGTTAGCCTAAGCGCATTTGGGCCAGTTTCTGGAGCGTTTCCTTTGTAATTTTTGAACGGTGATGTATAGTCGTGTCTGGATACAGTGAACTCCCGCTATAGTGAACACCGAAATATTTACACGGAGTACTCTAAATAGTGAACAGTCGAAAGCCTCTAAATAGTGAACAAAATTTTAAAAACAACGGCAAGCATAAATTGACAAAAAAACACAAAAATTAAACAGAAATGAAAGCGGGTATTCCCCGAAATTTACCATTTTATGTTTATTACTGGAAAAAGTGTTGGTATTTGATGCTAAAGTTTATTTGTTTCTGTAGGATTCAAACCGCTTGTGATGGAATGTGCGCTGTCTTGTGTTTTTAAAAGTTTTGTGTGCTAATAAATTAAGTGTTATCATGTCGGCGAGGAAATTCCCTTCTTTGAAGCAAAAAACTCAAATTGTTGAAAAAATTTAAAAAGGCACTGGTGCTTCGTCCTTGGCCAACATTTATGGTGTAGCTAAATAACCAATTGCGGGAATAAAAAAAAATAGTCGTAATATTATATCCCATCAGACGATTGGAGTATCTAAGCGGAAAACTCTTAGAAAAGGCGATTTAGAGAAAGATGTCGAGGATACTGCAGAATCTGGTGAGGATGACCAAGGCAAAGGACAGATCGGAAATCTTATAAAAGCTACTGAAGCTATTAAAAGCTTCGATGAAGCTATCGCATGGGCTCAAGCTATGCTGGCATAATAGCATTGAGAAGTCTACTCGAAAAAGCGGTCCAAATGTCGATTTCCGAACGCGAATTCTTTCAATAAACATTCATATGTATATTTCTATTTTCCTAAGTATAAATTTATTTCAAAGATCTGTTGGACTTACATACACAAACAAGAATTTTGAGAAAATAAAACAAGTTTTTGAACAAAAAATTTCAACTTTAATATAGTGAACAACCTGGATGCTGTGAACAGTCCACGAAAAAATTTGTTTACTATATTCAAACACAACTGTATATGTACTGACTCAATTTTTCAGATCACGTGGTCTTTTTATAAAACAATATTATTTGCAAAAATTCAATGGTCTGATATATAGCAGAAAAAAACAAAAACCTACGAATCTTAGGTTAAGAAACCATTTGGTTCAATGTAAAGTCCTTTGACTGAAACCAATTTGTTTTGCTATTATTTACAAAACATGCGATCTCATCTACATAAGTATGTATTTAATCGATAATTTTTGTCAAAAGTATTTTTCGAGTAGTTTTGCTAATGAATATGCCGCAAATTGAGCACTTGACGTCAAACTTAGACTTGAAGCTTCTACAAATTTTGAGCAATTAATTAGAAGTGAAATTATTTGTAGAATTCACTGAAACTAATTAAGGTATTCTTATTAGTTTATCAAAAGATATAATATTAGATTCAATTGTTCTTTTGTATGAAAATTGCAGTATGGAACAAATGGTTCCTTAACCCAAGATTCGTAAGTTTTTTATAACCTAACAGCAGGCTTAAAAAACTTCGTTCTTTGCGTTCACTATTTCTGACTCTCTTTGAATGGCAGCTTGCAGCTTGGAAATTTTCAATGAAAAATACTGGAAAAAGTCGGAGATATGCATTTCTTGAAATATTAGTTAAATTGCCTCGCAATTTGGATTCATTAAAAAAACAATTTCGTTCATAAGATAATCATAAAAAATTAGGTCCGAATGTGGGTTTTCGTAAAAATAAAAAGTTCGAAATTAAGTAGATATTTATGACAGGTTCTAAGCCATATTTTCCTTGAATAAATTTTTTCTGTTTGTTAAACTGGCTTAGGGATTTTGACTTCTAAAAGAGATACACCATGCTTCACTTCAAAATTCTCCTAGTATCATACTATTCCCTAGCTCATTCTATTCCACTTCCTTCTGCCTTAAATCCAAAGCATGCAATATTCATTTGCATTTTTATTTATTTTTTGTTTGCTTTTATTCCTTTTTTGTTTGCTTTTCTTCCTTTTCTTAACTTCTTTTTGTCTTCCCGATCCGGTTTCAACGCTACGCCGGTGCGGCGCTTCGCCGAGGTGAGCATGCGCACCAAAATATGTTATTGTCATTACAGATCAGTGTCGACACCTGGTTAAATGAAGCAACACTAACAAATGTCGCTTTTGCGATTGCATGCTATCTTATATATTACGTACTACAGCACAACAACTGGCTGCTTCTGCATATTGCAACATTTGCAAAATTGCGTCAGATGTTGTTGGTATAAAGTTACAGGCGGTTATGGTAACGCGCTTTGGCAAGGATCTATTTTTTGTCTCCCCCACAACACACCACGTCACTCCATTGACTGACTGCCTGTGTGCTGGCGTGACTATCTTCCTGGCTGCTGGCTGACTGACTGGTCGGACAACATCTATCGTCCATGCAACAAAGTATGTAGTAACAAAGTGCGCAGAAAAGTTGCATCCGAGTATTTGGCTGTCGTTGCTGTTGAAGTTTCTTTGATTTGAATCTGCGCTTGAAGATGAAGATATGCAATTGTTTTTTTTTTATTTTGTTTTGTTTTTATTTTTGTTACCTTGTCGAGAATGTTAAGTTGTAAGACGCACCTTTTGTGAGACAACAATGTCAATTTAAAATGACTACATATGTTCCTTTGAGTTGGAAACAAAAAATGGGCGCCAGAGATTAATTTCGAAAGACAAATATGCGAGTGTTTTGCAATAAGTTGTTACGCTTATTAGCAAGCCATTGGGAGTTAGTTGCTGACCAGAGAAGGTTCGTTTGTGCCACTTGTTTTTATTGTTTTCCAAATATTTTCGATTTCCACGAAACATTTTTATGTTTGTAATTTTCAAATATTTAGGAACGTGATAAAGCTTTGGTATTATTTAAGCATTCAAACCGAAAAAGTTTTTATTTTTTGAAAGGTATTCAGATTATTCACTCTTAACTACTTTCAATACACTGAGAAAAATATAACTTACAGAAGCTTGACGATTGTCTCTATGAAAAGCTTCTAAGCCAAGTTGTAAAATAGACACACAAAAAAAGAGAAATTTCCATAGAGATTCCATATTGATTTCATCTAAGAATTGCTGTAGAGTTTAGTATTTAGAATATCTTTTAAAACTTACATTTCTTAGCGAAAATCTGCTTGCTTGCAAAAACTAAAATTATTTTAAGAGCAAATCATCTTACTTTAATGAGATTCTCATTTTGAATTCATTTTAAATAATTGTTCTTGATTACATACGACAAGTAATTCATATTGTCACATAGAATAATGTCGGTATGACGACCCCAGTAGCCAAATAGGTAGAGCTGTAAGCTGCCATTCAGTAGGTCACGGGTTCGATGGCAGGTCAACGCAGATTTTTATTTTTATTTGTTAGTTCTTAATTAGGTAACCTAATAAAAACTGAAAGAACTCCGTATTGATTTTTATAATAAGATTTCGCTTCTAGATGCAAGAAGAATGACTTTTTGAAGAAAACTCATAGCGATATCTTATTAGTTTTGTTCTATTTTATACAGCTCACGTTTGACACTTGACTTAGAATTTTTGTACTGAAAATTGGTAGTAAACTTCTGAACATGAGTTAATAATTAAAAAAAACTGTTCCGAAACAAAAACTATTTTTTCTGTTCAGTAAATGTTGAAACATTTCTTTTTGTTTCAGTTGCACAATAAAAACAATACCGTTTTAACCGTTCTCACTTTGAAAAACTGTTCTCATAAATTGTTTTCCTTATATATTCCTTAAAAAACTAAAGCTATGAAAATTTAATTTTTCGTATTTTTTTAACTGTTCCCACTTTACACATTTTTTCCTGATAATCATTTCAACACATGCTGTGTTTATGGGCTATATATCAATTAAAACTGTTAACAATTTTAAAAACTGTTTCCAATTAAGTTTTGTGTATAAGTTTAAAAAGTCAGAATTTTGTAGAAATTGAATTAAAGATTCTTTCTGGACGGATTCATTGACTAGAGCTTTTTTTTCAATAATTGCTAGTTTGTAGACACGAGTGTAGGTGTACATACACACATATACATATGATTGAATGCACGTAAATATTTGCATCTTGTATTTTCTTGTCTTCTCATCTTAATCACATACCTTAATACTAAATCGTATCATTAGAGTTTCGGGATTTTGCAACGACTTGGCGATCGGCGATGAGCATTCAATGATCCACGGAAAGTAAAAAAAGCGATTAGCTACATATGTATGCACATTTGTATGTACATATAAAAGTATGTACACTTGCAGCGCTGAAATGAGAGTAGCCATCACGATGCTACCTTACGAGTTTTTGTTGTATGTGAGTGATATACGTTATTAAACATTGCTCTTTATGACTTCTATAGAACGTTGGCAAGCGAACACAGCAATGCAAGAAAAATTACCCGTTCATAGATATGCACATATGTATATGAATGCATATGTGTATGCTTTAGTAAGTGCGATCGCGCAAAGCTGATCAACATCGAACGCTGAATAAACCAGATCAACACTGGAAATAATTTACTGCCACCACAAAAGTACGTAAAGAGCGTTGTAGCTTAGGCAATTCTCAGTAACTGAGTAGTTCGCTTTTTTTGGTTAGACTACCCGCTGATGCCATCATCACCATCATTAACAACAGCACAGGATGAAGAATTCTCAGCGGTATCAACACATTCTGCCAACACAAACAAAAAAAAACCAATCAAATTTCTATATAATAACAGTAGACATTGCACGAACCAACAGCTAAATACTCAGCCCTGCTTGCATGTGGCAGATCGCAGCGATGAAGATGCGATGGCTGATGTGATGGCATTCAACTGGCGAGATTCTGTCAATTTTCTATGAAGTCGAGCACGCTTTTGCTGTTATCAGTAGCATTCTCGTGTTCCAGTTTGGCCTAGCATTAGTTAGAGCTGTAGTTGCAGTTGCAGTGGTGCTGTGCCACCACTTCACTTACTGCACTGAATCGCATGATGGATGTCAGTCGCTGCAGGTAAGTAAGCGCAGGCGTTCACCAGTCATTGCGATGGTAAATGTTATGGCACGTACATGTAATTTTTTTAATTGCATACAACAATTTCTCAATTGATGAGTGGTAAGCAAAAATAAATGTCAACAACGCGCATCGTAACAACTAAGGCGGCAGCATTAATGACAAGCGCAAAAAAAGAATAGTACAGAAGTGGTGTTGCTACTTTTTGAGCGGTAAGTGGCATGTAGTAATTTTATGAAAATAGTTGATATGCATTCGAGAGGTAATGGTAGAAAAATTAACTACCGACGGGTCTAAAAATAGTTTTTAGTGAAGAGATAAAATGCGTGGGAACAGATTGCTAAATGAGTTTTTGTAACATTTGATCGCATTCTGAAATGAGTTGTTGCTGAAATTCGAAGACGATTATTCCCAAATCGAAATTTCACTCAAACCAGAGGGTGCTAACAACAAATAACGCTAACTTTGCCTGTAAATACTGCTTTGGTACTTACAAAAAAGAGATTTATAAATATTTTCTATATTCAATTAGCAACCAAGCAAGATTTGGGTACAAATAAAATATGGGAACAGTTTAAGATAGAGTCCAAATGCCTATTATATCGCATTTTCTACAAATTTTTTGTGTTTCAGCGAGAAGAACACGTATTATAGCAAAACTAAACTGTTCCCAAAAAGTGGGAAGAGTTAAAAATTCTTGAATTTGCTGCAACTGTCATTTAAAATCTATTATTTCGTAAAAGCCAATAGTTCTGTGTTACTACTGCAGTATATGTGAAGTGAGCACAGTTCGAATTTTAAGTTTAACTCGCAAATGTTCCATAATAAATACTCGAAATTGCATGCAGTGTACTGCATATAACTATACAAGTAAATATACATATATGTGCGAATTCCTTTCATCATGTTTCTGTCGACAACAATGAGCATTCCAACATGGACTTACATCCTCATTGCTGTTGCCTTGATTTCTACTTGCCAAACATGTCTAATAAGTGTTTAAGTCCTAAGTGCTGCCCCTGCGCGTGTATGCCTCTGGAGTATTGCATTGTAGTCTCTTTTTTTAGACTAAATGATCAGCTTATTGTAAATTCTTTTATGTTCTGTTACTGTGTGTAGTGCTACATGTGTTAGCTTGCTCTCTTCATTAGTTGCAGCGGAAAATCAAGCAGCAATCGCTGCAAATGAAGTAGCCAGCCGCAGAGTGTCCGATTGGCGCGGAGGAGGAAAAGAGATTGCGCGGGTGTGAGGGGCGTGTAATCACAAATAGCACTGACAACTATGCACGAAATAAGAGTGCGCAGACAACACATGTTGCATGCAACATTAGTGAAGCAACGGCAGCATTGTGGCAGTGACACCAAATGGTGTGGCAGCAACAGAAGCGTGCAAACATTTTCCTTGGAAAATTACGTCAGCCAATTGATGTTTCAAGTCATGTGCAGCAAAAGCAGTTGCACGTACATGCATACATACAAACATATGTATGTGTGTGTGTGCAATGAAGACGCTTTTGGTTGATAACTCCATTTGTGGCAAAAACGTGCGCACGCGCGTGCGTCGCGCGTCCACTAAGCGCACGTATGGCTTTTTCGCGTGAAAATTTTAAACAAGGAGCGACCAGTGCGCTACTGCCGTACAGAAACAGAAACAGCAAAAACAACAACAATGGAAGTAAAAGGAAGCTGGCAAAGCAAAAAGCAACAAAACATGAGAGCATACATACAAAAACAGCAAACACAATTGGCATTAGACACAAAACGCACGTGTTGCAATGCACGGCAGACAACTGCTGCAATTGGCGGCCATTAGCGCGGCTACCGCTTGGAACAATAAGTGTGGTTGATTGTTGTTGTTCTTATTGTTGTCTTGCCACGGGCGCTGCAACAGCGTTTTAGCTAAAATTGGTAAATTGTTTTGTGATGCACACAGGGCTTAACAACAACACTTCCTCCTCAGCTGTACCCCTTATAAGTTATCTGGCTGTCTTGTCAATGTTGCCTGTTACCGCTGGCGAGTTGCTTAAGTGATTTACAAATAAGGGCTGACAGCGGTGAGAGTTGCATACAAATATTAGCAAGCATATTGTTGTTGAACAAAAAATATTAAATACAGAAAGAAAATGCGGAGAAATGCTGCTAGCTGAGTGAAATTGAGACACTGAAAAAATTTGTGCGAATAGCTGTGAAAAATACAGTGAAATTCCAATGGATATGGCAGGTTGAACATTTGAGTGAATTTATGTTGATTTTGGAAAGTGAGAACAGTTTTTCATCTGAGCTGCAGCTTAAATGAGTATAAGAGCCAGATTTTTTTTTCCTTTTAAAATCTCACTTTACTTTTAAAAAAACTGTTCTCACTGCATGGGAACGGTTTTGACGGTTTGGTTTCGCTTTTTCAGAAGCATATTAATATTTTGCCGGTAGACTGCCTTGAATTCGGTATGAAAAAACCATAGACAAAATGAGAACAGTTTAACCGCACCGGAATTATTAAACTTGGCAAGAGGCTATTTTATTTTTCAAATAAATTACGTGCGTTTTGAAAATAATCTAAGAAACTATTTTTATAGATGCATACGCATATACGTAGACGTTTACATATATGAACCTACGTATGTGTATACGTACATATATACCCACCTACATATGTACACGTCCATGCACACATACCAACACTGCCATACTGCAACATTTGCGACACAAAAAGGCAGGCTGTACAGTGGCTTGTTACCAAAGCTACAAGTAAAAACTCCACATAGAATCTAAATGTCACAACACCTGCAAGAAGAAAAACGACGACAACAACAATAAAAACCACCATCTTTAAACAACTCAATGCTGGCAACTTGAATAAATACCGATGCCGGTCAACAACAGTTACCACATAATAATAGCATTAACAGATGTTCGCGAATGTTTAGGTCAAGCGCTATATGGCGAACAACAGCGTCAAAGGCAATGGCCACGGCTACATATACCGGCAATAACAAGAACAATTGCCGTAACTAATGTTGATGGCATGTAATGCTTTGACAACTGAAATGGGCGATGAAAAAAAAGTACTCGCGAAAAATATAGCAAAAAATGACGGGAACAACTAAATGATGGTCAAGAAATGCGCTCACAATAGCAACAACATCAAAGAGAGCTTCACACCACATTACAACAATATGAGCAACGGTTAAAATACCGACTACGAGCATTGTTGTCAACTCAACGTCGAATGAGTGGGAAAAATGAAAAAATTCCTGCTCGAATAGCTGGGCATAGTAGTCGAGCTTATAGCTTGGGTTGCTACGAGTATTTTAATTGCTGTGGCTAACTACGCCACACAGTGCCAATGTCCGCCTATTGACGCTTTTTTGTTTCTTCTACGGCGCCAAATTTTCGACTCCCAAGAAAATTCCGTGAAAAGTCTTAAAAAGATCCAAAAAATATTGAATCATCAAAAATAATAAAAAGTTAAAATTTTTAATATCACGAGAAATTTATGTTTAGCAATGAGAGGGAGGCCAAATGCATCTGACAGGATGTACACATTTACATACTTAAAAGGTGGCGCAGAAGTTGTAGCTTAGTGTTATCTGACTGTATATTATTTATTAATGAAAAACTTTGGTTCTGATTTTGGATTGTATTTATTTGATGACTAAATTGTTTTCTATGAAGTCGAGAAAGTTATATCAGCCAAGTGGCCACAGCTGGAATTGATGATGATACGGGGCTGATTTATGGCATTTTCTTTTTCCAAGTTTCCAAGCAGAACTGACATTTATCGCCATTTGCAAAAATATAGCACGATATTAAACATGTATCAATGTGAAGATTTTTGGCGGCCGCTGTGGTGTAGTGGTAAACAGTGCGCGCGTCCGCCGTGCCTGGATTAAAGCCCTGGTCAAAGCAACATCGCAACATCAAGGCGCACGCCACAAATCGTAGGAGAAGCTCGGCCAAACACTAACATATGTGTAAGCGCCAACTATTATTATTATTAATATTATTATTACTATTATTATTATTATTATTATTATTATTATTATTATTATTATTATTATTATTATTATTATTATTATTATTATTATTATTATTATTATTATTA
>JAPVRG010256836.1:0-10599 GCA_029783565.1 Rhagoletis cerasi
AATTTTGAGAGCGAAAGAGCGTAGCTAAGTAGGTAACAAATCGTTTAGTAAATGATTAAACTATTATTGATGTATGTATGTTAATATGAAAACATATACTCCTTTGGTGTGTTTTTCAAAATAATTTCACCATACATTAAGCGCTTTTCAGCGCCTTCAGGTAAAAAGATTATATTGTTATGTGATTGAATATACAATTTTAACTGATTGTAGTACATAAGAATGCAATCTCTTAACCTGAAGGCGAGTTCCCAATTGGTCTATATCTCGAGTCCTTAGTTACCCAGCGAAAAGAAAAGCCCTCTTTTCATTAGCATTTATCAACAACTTACAATGGATACTCATGTGGTTCAAACACATCCTAGGGTTATCCGGGTCCACGTTTTGATCTATATCTCGAGACCCTAGTCACGGAGGGGCATGAAAAATAATCTAAACTATAGCAATCATCAACAGCTTCCATTTTCTACCCATATTGTACAAACACATCCTAGGGTTACCCGGGTCCACGTTTTGGCCTATATCTCGAGACCCTGTTATCCGATTCTTAAAACACAAACCATCTACTGAATAGTCCAAACAAAGCCTAAAAATTTGGTTTGGATAGGTGAGCCCGTTCTTGAGTTATAAAGTCACAACGAAAAATGGCATTCATTTTTATATATATAGATATAGATATGAAAATTACAGCTTTCATTAGAATAACACATACGCAATTTAAAAAAAGTTTAATTTTTTTAATATAAATACAGTCATTATCTCTGTGATTTATCAAGTCTAAATTCAAGTTTTCCAGAGCGAGTATCGTGCAGGGGGTGCACAATCGCCCGCTGTTGGGGTGAGTATGTTTTTCGAAGATAACCCAAAACCCGCTACGGATGTCGAAGTGTTTCAAAAGCGCATTTGGAGATAATTGAACTAATCGTACTTTTAGGGTTTAACTTTTATAGTTTGAGAAATATAGCGCATGTGTATATAACTGCGTGTTTTTTGTTTTGGTCAGAATAACAAAAACGGTAAAAAAAGGTTTTTTGGAAGTAGATTAATATCGAAGGCTTTGGCTATAAATATGCTTTTGTGTGATTAATCTTTCGAAGAATATAACGATCGAAAAAAGAGACGGCCGCACTGACAATCGCTCGAGTGGCAACAACACAGGCTTATTTGGGGACGCGCATAAGGGGAAAGCTCTCTCTGATCGTCGCTGGCTTAAGTTATTAGCCCAATGCACGCTTGCTTTGCTTGCTTAGCTTTGAGAACTATCAAACATTTTCTGAACTCTAATAACATGTATGAAAGTTGGTCTAGTGGGTGGCAGCTTTAATTTACTCGCTTGAAGCGCTTTAAAGTTTCGAATAGCCGAAATTTCTATTAGACAGCACTTTGTAGGCTTTTGACGAATATGTATGTTTCTGTGCTAAATGGATTCAAGCAAATTGCTGCAAACTTTTTATACAAAATTTTGCTCAGATAAAAATGTTGCAAGCATGTACATTAGACCATATCGAAAAAAAAGTTCGCCGTACAACCCTAGTAGTCGCCCAATTAAATTTGTCTTCATATCTTCGGCATTTAGAATCGGAGTTTAAACAGTGATACACCAATTTTTTTGTCTCGAGGACGGGGAAGTTCATTGACCTCAGGTGCTCCATAAAAAAACAAAAAAAGAGTTGGTTTTTCCGCATGGTTTTCCAACTAAAAATAAGATGTGTTTTACTTCGGGTTCTACTGAACTAATCGAAATACTTCTTTCGCAAAAGATTAATGATTTTTCAATTCAATTTCAAATTCAATTTACTGCCATTAGGACGGTACGTTAGGGTAGTTGTAGGTGAGATATGATGGGTAAGTACCACAATGGAGCACATGAGGTCAACGAACTTCCGTAAGGCAAAAACATTGGTGTATCACACTTTAAAATCCGACTATAAATGCCGAAGATATGAAGAAAAATGTAATTGGGCGACTACTAGGGTTGTCCAGAAACATTTATTTTTTTATTTTTTTTAGATGCTTTTCAAAAACACGTCAGATGAGGGGTTGTACGGCGACCTTTTTTTACTTCGCCTATAAGGCGAGACGCTCTAATGTACATACTTAGAAATAAATGTCTTAATATAAAAAATATTCGCGCAAAATGTATGTCATTCGAAGTTAAATAAAAATGATTCTTCTATTTCCATATTTCTATTAAGCACATTTGCTTTCCATACCGTTAATTTTTGTGGAATTTCGTGGAAAAAAGAAATTTATTTTAAGGAAACAGACTCTGGGCCGGTTGTTCAATGTCTGGTTATCACTACCGGCCGATTAACACTCTACCGACATAAACTACCTAACCTAACCATATTTCTATTAAGCACATTTGCTCTCCATACCGTTCACGAAAATTCATTTTTTGAGCTAATAATACACAAATATGTGTCGATAATAATTTCTTAATAAACCTTAAAAAATTTAGAGCTTAACACGTTGTTCCTATAATTTTTTATTTTTTTTATTTTTTGTGAAATTTTGGTGGGAAAATAATTATGTATGTTCAGGAAACAAACTCTGGCTTTTCAATCACATATGTAGCTGGTTGCTTTGACAGCGTTCTTAGCCGCCATTTGGCCAAACAAGATATCAAAGTAAATCAAAGCAGACTAAAGTAATCAAAGCAAGTAAAGCTAGCCTACATTGGGCCAGCACTTTTAGGACCGGTTGTTCAATACGTGTGTACTCGTAGTGAGAGGAAAAAGTTATCGAGCAGCAAAAGTTCTGCGAATTTAGCGGCATTCGCTCTCAAAGAGACAAAATAACCACAGAAATACGAGAACGCAAAACTTGCAGGGGCACCGAAATTGTGCATATGGCAACTGTGCATTTAGACATTATTTCGGTTTTAACCGAAACTGTGCATATATGCTTTATTTCGGTATTTTCTCACATGCATTATTTCGGTTTTCAACCGAAACTGTGCATGTATGCATTATTTCGGGGTACTGCTTAGTTATTGGCCCACCGTTTTCGGGCTATTCCGTCCAAACGGGTTACCCGATCCAAAAAGCGTTTGCGTACACGTGTAGTCAAAGGTTCACACTTTAGTTCAATAAAAAAATCCTATTTTTATTCACTAATGTTTTCACAATTTTACTATGAATTATGAATTTTTTTTGCATTTTTTAAGAAATAAGTTCTGCGCAAAAATACTGTGGATCGCTTGAATATTCATATGCAACACAGAAAGGAGAATTCTATTTAGTAAGGGTTATAATCCTGAAGCGAAGTTCTGCGCAAAAATACCGTGGATAGCTTGAATATTCATGCAAGGCAAACCCCATAAGGCAAACCCCTTTGTTTTTACAAAAAACTTTTTAGGTCTTTCCCATCGAAAAACATATAATTTTTCTCTGAAAAATTGAATTTTTACCATTTTGGAGAGCTCTCCAGGGGTCAATCGGGGGTGAGAGGGGTGGGAAGGTGCGGCTTTTTATAAAGTGGGGACTGTCCCCTTTCTAATGGAAAACGGTGGGCCAATAACTAAACATTTCCCTTACTTCGTTTTTCTCATATGCATTATTTCGGTTTTCAAACGAAAGTGTGCATATGCATAATTTCGGTTTTTTCTTATATGCATTATTGCGGTTATCAACCGAAACTGTGCATATATGCATTATTTCGGTTTTTCATATGCATTATTTCGTATGCACAGTTTCCATATGCACAATTTCAGGGTGCGAACTTGCAACCTTCGAAACAGCTGATCACTTCCACAGTTGCCACAGGTGGTCCATTTGGTAATTTATTCTCTGCTTGGTACATTGTCCCTGATTTGGCATATTTTACACTTGAATACTTTTGGATACAAAAAATATTTTTAACATATAAATGAATTATCGCGGATGAATAAGTTATTTTTCTCAAAATTATTTTTGATACCACATCATGGCGCATTCAAAAATAAAACAATCTCCTCTAAACACCTATCATTGTTACAAAAAGTTATGTAGATATAATTAGCTACAAATGTACCTTTAAAATTATCCCATCAAAACTCAAAACTGACAAATCCAGCTAAAAACCTTTCAGCTTGCTACATCTTTATCTATTTTGGTATATTTTAGCGAAAAAATATAGTACAAACGAAAAATTTTATACGGAACCCATAGTTGGCACACATTAAAATAGGAAAACTGGAGTTTAGTAGTAAATTAACTAAAAATAAACTCAGCACACCTTGTGCTTAGTAATTTTACTTTCTTTTTCAGTGTATACTAGCATAAATTATAAAATTTGCAATAAATAATTCACGGATTCCATAATTTCTTTTGTTTATTCAACAAGCATGTGTTGATGATCAACTAATCTTCTTACTAGCAAGTTTTCGCTGTAATAATATTTCCAGCAGAAATTTGCAGCTCTCTATTACATTTTACTCTCCCAATTTCCCCTACTTTGCAAGTTTTTTGGGTACGAGAACGCGAAACCAGTAAAAGTTTTCTAAAACTTTAGATAGTTTTTTGTACAAGTACACCCCTAACGTCTGGTTATCACTACCTGCCAGTTAAACATCGTTATCGACATTATCGACTCCCTGCAAATAACATGTGATCGATAAAGCAGTCGATGTGCTTAGTCGGAAGTTGTACCTCCGATTACTGAAAACGTTTTCTCGCCGTTAGGATAATAGCACATACATGCATACATACATACAATGAATTATATCTGTTGTCTAAAAACTGTATGTGTGTGTTAAGCGGTAAAAAATACCTTATTCTTTTAAATACATCTGTATTTGTAAAATATAAAATAATTACAAGTAATATAAAGAATTAAATTCAATTTTATGTACCGTCCATAACAAAGTTAATAAACGTACCCGAAAGTCAATTTTCGAATTCGAATTAATTTCTAATATACTACCAGCCGCTAATTCATTCAATTAGCTTCTGTTTATTGCAACCGGTTATAGTAGTTTTAATTTTTACATTGTATTTTTGAATCAGACAATTTTTTTTTTCTTTTTCTTTTCATATACACAGAGCAAAATATATGTAACTGATTACATTAGAATATGAATGGAATTTGCATACAAAAAGCCTAAGTAAATAAAATTGTAAATACCGTAACAAAAGTACTTTTAATTATAAGATGATTACGATAATTACAAAACAAATCTACAAAATGCCATACAAACCAAAAATAAAATGGTGGTCGAATATTTATTTTTGTTTTTGTACTTGAGACAATGCTAAAAGGCAACGAAAACATGAGAGTAATCTTACAAGAAATGTGACAGTATTTCGTTAGGCGCTTACCGATTTTTGAAATTCCCGAAACACGTTCGAATGTCGATTCTGTGGTCTTATGTAAAGTGATCACAGTATCAGTTAGATGGCCTGACAATGAATAAAAAGAAAAAAAAAAAGACATTAAAGTATATAATAAAATTCAATTCTTAATAGCTAACACAACGTATTCTTACTTACTTTTCTCATCGGAAGTACTGCGTAACGATGCATCTGCTGTCTCTTGCCTATCAGTTCTGGTTTCGATTGGCGTCGGTGGTGGGGTTTGTGAATACGGAATGTCGCTCTCTGAATTATAAATAAAAACAATTAAGGCACTTAAAAGTGGCTATTTCATTTGATTTTGTAATATGGTAAAGGTTACCTTTCGTTTTGAGCTCATCGCCTATTTCAATTTGTCCCGCACTCATCTTCTTTGTAATCGTCTCCTCAACTGACTTGCAGAACTCAGCGTCTGTGAGTGTTATAGATTTTCGTGGTTGTACAGGTGCAGGTACAGCCAAGTCATCGGTTGTGCTGTGGGCGAATGTAGCTTGCTTTTGGTCAATTGGTAACTGAGTTCGCTGTTCTGTGGCCAAGAAGTCATCGGTCCTTTGAATTGTGTCTATTTTTGATGCCGCCTCAGTTACAATCTTGTTAATTTCTTCACTCAAGCCAGTGCTGCTCACTATTTCCGCTGCTGGTTTTGTATCTGCACGTGCGGGTAGTGTAGTTGTTTTCCCATACGCATCAGTTACAATATTTTCTTTAGTCGGTTTTGTGCTTGTCGTGAATTGGGTGGTCTGCTCTATGGTTAGAAAGTCTTCAGTTAGCTTTCTTACGCCTACTGCAGTCACCTTGTCTGTCTCATTGATTGGTGCGGCTACCTCAATGCCATCCTCTTCTGACTTATCGACTACTTTTATAGTTTCCTCTAGCTTTTTAATTGATTCAACAAGTTTAATGCTCTCCTCTTTGACCGTGTCCGTAACTGCTGAACTCATCTTGATTGTAGTTGTTTTCTCATCGACTACTATGTCGGGTTCGAAATCAATGAGCGTTGCATCTGATTTGGTGTCTATTTTTGTTGGTTCTTCTTTCAAGGCTTTCACATCCATTTGGATGCCTTTAAGACTTTCCTCCAACGACCTCACGGCTTCTTCAGTTCCAAGTTTCGGTACGGTAGCCATGATGACGCTTGTTGTTTTAATCAGATCGCTCATGGCACTCCTTGCCTCGGTAGTTTCAGTGTCTACTAAATCCTGAACTGTTGCTGTTTGCTGCTTAGCTTCCAAGTCAGAGGGTAAGCCTGGAAAGACAGTAGCACCCAAAACTGAGGGTACAACAGTATGTGTGGCCGATTTTAAGAGTTCATGTTTCTGAACATCTTCTGCTGGTGCTTTGGAGATCGGCAACTGCATTTGTTGTTCCATTGTCACGAATTCTGCTGTTAGCTTTTTCGTTTCAACAGCAGGCAGCGTGCCGCTTGGCTTTTGTGCTTGCTGAGTTGAAGAAATCTTCTCCGCTTGTTTTGTGTCAATTTCAGTTTTTTCTTCTACAGCTGTCTTATCCGTTTTTTCAACGGCAGCAGCAGTTTCAGATAGATCTGCGGTTTCCTTTGTAACATTTTTGATTTGTGTGTCTATTGTTTTCTTCGTTACCTCTGTCGTCTCGCTCAAAGTTTCATTTGCTGTTTTACTGAATGCTTTAAGCTCTCCCGTGACCTTAGGCACTGCACTTTCTATTTCACTTTCTACTTTAGCCTCGGTTTGTTTTACATTTTTCACGGTCTTCCATACTTCGGTCTTTGTGTCGCTCTCTAATTCGCGTGCGCTTTCTAAAACTCCTGTCGACAACTCACTCTTCAAATCCGATTCTAGTATTTTTTTAGTTTCTGTAAGGTCTGCAGCCCAATCTTTAATAGTTTCTTTCGTTGACACCTCCAATTCGGTTGTGGTTTCAAAAAGCTCTGCAGCCGTTTCCCGCACCTCCGCCGTACTCGTTGCAAGTTCACTCTCTATATTCTTCGCGCCCGTCTGCGCCTGTTGTTCCATGCTCAAGAACTCATGCGTCAGCTTCCTTGTTTCGGTGGTTACGGTTTCGCCACCTTTTTCGATAACTTTCTCGAATTCTTTTGTGATTTCTGTGACTTTAGGGATTGGCTCTGCGGGAGTTTTCTTATTCTCGGCACTTTCGTGCTGTGGGTGCACTTCCGTAGATAATCGCGCTTTTGGCTCAGGCACCTTTTCGGCCAGAGATGTTCTTTTCTCAGCAATTGGACGAGTAGTTTCATGAACTGATTGCTCGACAGTTGTCGTTTTTTCAGTTATTTTAGTTGCGATAGGCAATTGAGATTTTTGCTCCATACTTAGAAAATCTTCAGTAATTGATTTCTGGAAAGACTTAATGGGCTCTTCGCTAGCTTGATACACATTGTCTGCTGGCATCTCACCGTGTTTCTTTATATCTTTTGGTAGTACTGATTTCATGTCGTAGGTAACACCTCTTGCTTCGAAGTCGGCAATTTTCTCCTCAATAGTGCTGCCCTTTTCTTGGTTCACTGTTTGTATGGTTTCCGTAATTATGGACGTTTTACACTCTGCGATCGGCGTCTTTTGCAGTACATCAAACGCAGTAATAATTTTCTCAATCTTCTCACTCGATTTCTCTACCATTTCCGTATCTTTCATCATTTCTTTTTCCTTTACTTCTTCAACAAATTTCTCGCTGATGGTAATATCTGTTGGTAGTTGCGCTTGCTTCTCGACATTTAAAAAATCTTCAGTCATTTGCTTAGTCTTTTCTTGTTCTGAAGTTATCGGCGACTCTTGCAGGTGCTTGGGTTTCTCGACAGCGCTAATATCTTGTACGATTTTCAAGTTCTCATCGTCCTGAATCTGTTTATATTCCGTTGTGGAATCTTCCTCTTCTGAACTGCGTCCAGAGGTTTTTAATTTGTGCGTCAGTTCCTTGTCAAAATCACTTTTGCTTATCTCCCCTGTATCCATTTTACCCATTTTCATTTTCATAACTTGATCGGGAGCAACGGTGGACTTAACAATGTTATCTGTGGGTAATTGCATCATAATTTCCGATTCATGAATAGCCTTTTTATCCTCAATCAGGCTCTTGCGCTTTATTTCGGAAATTTCGCGTGTAATTTCCTTCTTCTGCGATGAAGCAGGGATTTGCCTCTCGATGGAGAGTCTTTTAACGATTTTCTCTCGTCGTTCGGCCACTGTGCGCTTCGTAATTTCTTCATCTGATTCAGATTCTTCCACTTCCTTTTCTTCGGCCGAGTACTTGACTTCCTCATGGTCATGTATCTGTTGAATTCGTTTACCTGTATATAGAGAGACATAAAAATAGGCAGCAAAATTTCGTTTATAAAATATACTTTTATTTCCGTTTATCGTACAACTTACTCTCTTGTCGCACGAGCTCCTCCACCGATTCCGAATTCTTCATAATATCGGTTTCATCAAAATCACGTGAATGTGAAAGACGTCCACTTTTGCACTTTTTCATAATATCATCACGTCCAATATTTTGGAGCGCTACTTCTAATGCGTGTATATCGTAATTTGGTTTATCCTTGAAAAGTCGTATCATACTTTGGGCCTGCCGCGCAATACTATCGGTATTTTGATTTATAATCTCATCAATCTCTTCCGTACTAATGCCGATTTCAGCGGCTAATTGTATCCAATCCTTGCCTAGTAAATTGGACAAATCCACAATACGTATGTCGCCGATATAATGATCATTCTGATGTTTGCTCAAACTAAATAGTGAGCTTCGATAGGTGGTGGTGATTTTATCGCTGAACTCGGTAGTTGTATCCGGTATGACAATGTCGGGTAATACAATATTCAAAATACAGATGGGATGTTGCGGTGGCTCGCCCTTTGCAACTTTTGGCTCCTTCATAAACAAGGTACGTCCCACAATGTCGGCGTGTTGGTCCTTGACACGTACCGTAAATGGTAGACGATTTTCACGGAATGCTTTGAATGGTAATTGCAATTGTTCTCCAGATTTTGTGACTGGCACTAAATTTCCAGCCATTTCAATAAATTGTGGTTTGCCTTCGAGTACCTCAACGTCACGACTCTTGGCAACTTCTGCAAAGAGCTCCTGCTTTTCGAGTGTCTTATCTTCGCGATCATCGGTCATGCAGAAAACTCGCAGGCGAGCTTCGTAAGGTTCCACTTTCTTGGCGAATACTACAAACTTGGCCATAAATGGTACATGGATTACCTCCCTAAATAAAAAAAGTTAGTATCAGAGGAATATATTCGCAATTTCTTTTATAAAGAAAATTATAGTTTTATACAAACGGCATGTGATACGTTGAGAAACTATTTTATGGAAAAAGTGCATTCAGAGGTTAGCCATTCTGAGCCGTCTTATGCTATGAATATTTTACAATGCCTCGAAACGTATAAAAACCTTTTTAGAAATCTACTGAAGATAATAAGCATTTAAGCTGAAGAAACGTGTCGATGTTATTGGTTTCATATTTTCACTGGGAGCCATAGTTGCGTATTGTGAGTGACCTCTATGAGTGAGAGAGAAAATAAAATATCCTAATACTATATTCCCACCAGGAGGATTTCCTATAAATATATTTCATGATTTCGATTTCATGAATTTCAACGAAATCCCATCGAAATCCTCACTTTTCTAAAACGAGCAAACCTTTTCACACCAACAGCTTTACTTGAAATGTCTCTGCACAAGCAAAAGTAAAAAAACTGCGAGTAAGGAGTTTAAGAACAATTAACATGGATAAAAACAATAAACAAGGATCATAAAAAGCAAATGCACAGTTTTAAATACAACCCATGAGAGCAGAAAATGTTAACGAAATTCCAAACAGGTGCGATGGAAACACTTAAACAAGTTTTCTACATTTTGGGGCCGAAATTAATTGGCATCTCAGGCCCATACATGGCCAGCTCATCGTTGGTTGCCTCATATCTTTCTATATTTTGTTATGTCGGGCAAAGTGTGACTTTGAGATAGTCCAGAGATGCCAACGTGGTTATATTCGCCGATCCTATTGCTATCAAAACTGCCTAGCAATCGACTTGGCTTTTTCCGGCCAGAAGACTGGCTGCATTTAGTTATGCAAACATCTCAGTTCGAATGACCCTGCGATTGTTTGGGAGACGAAAAGTGTTCCTTGTAGAGATCGGCATCAATTGCTGGTTTCATCAGTGTATGCCTGTGCCAAGTTTTTTTCTGCTTGGAGACTGCTTAAGTATCCTTATTAGAAGTCAGTGCACCACATGCTCGAATACGGGCGGTTAGGTAATAAGTTTAA
>JAPVRG010256846.1:0-37230 GCA_029783565.1 Rhagoletis cerasi
TATCGAAAAAATAAAAATCATAAAATAACGATTAAATTTCAGCGAAAAAAAAAAAAAAATTTTATCGGTTAAATTACGATTTTTATTATAAAGATCATAACCGTTAAGGTCCCTGCTTTATTGAAATCGGATCAGACGGCAACGCAAATAACTTATAGAAAGTAGTGGACAATGAACAAGAAAACTAGAAATATTTGTGAAAAGTAAGTTATTCTAGATCACGATATGTGTTATCTTATCTCTTACTAATGCTAGCCTTGTATGCGGTACACGCAGGGATCAGCGTTGTGTGTTACGACGTAATGCTCAATGATCCAGTCGGAAACTGCTCCCTCTTAGACTTTTCACAGCCAGCAGAGCGCTCTTTGATTGTTGGCTTCATTAAGGACCAGATCGCTTAAGACTGGCTTGCCTATTTGCAGTTGACTCTGTAAAACAGATCGTCAGTAAACATTCAGATTTAACACTCTTTTGCCACGCACGGGCACACAGCGCTCATACCGCCAGTCGCGGATTGAAACGTTCCAAAAAAAATATTACAGTTTTAAAAAAGCGAATAAGGCAATAACAAGTTACTTCTCGTATTCATTAATATTCTGTGGTAATTCATATTATTATAAATACATATGTAGCTCAGTGCAATTTCTGGGGCTGTTGAAATGCTGTAATTCCCTAATTTTTCAGTTGTTGACTAATGTAATGCTTAAGCATATAGATTTTGCGCGCACTTATTAAAATAATGTTTATTTTTTAATTTACTGTTTGCATAAATTAAATCAATTCCTGCCAATATTTTCTTGTCGTTGCTTTTGAATTATTCTCAGTTTTTACTTTCACTTACCCAAAGAGTATTATTATTTCACATAACTACTTTCGGGTGAGTTCAACAGTAAGTAAAAAATTATTTATTTGGTGGCTGGTCTTTATAACTATGTATTATCAGCCAACGCTGCCTTTGCACCCACCCAACTCTTGCAAACTTTAACTAAATCTAAATGGTAAGTATACATCTTAAATATTTATATTTGTAATAAATAATATCAAAAAGGAAATGTACAATACTTATAAAACTAGTGATGAGTATAATATGTACGAGTACTTTCAACGTCCACTGTGTTTCCCGTGACTGTGTTCATTTTTTATTTCTTAACATTAAATACTTTGGTTTCAATAACATTTATTCGCCCCGGATGTGAGAGCGTTTTTGTTGTCGCACATTCCTTACTTTTCCTTTTTATTTTTTTGCCTAAATTAACGTACGGTCGCCTTATATATGTATATAAAATTGGTATGGAGATGAGTATTTTTTACAAATGTCATTTTGTCGCCATAAATTTAATTCTCCTTAGTACACAGGCTCTTAAATATTGCGTGAGTTACTTACAATCACTCCGTTTCTCTTCAATTTATTTTCTACTATTTTGTCTTTGGTTGCACTACACTATCATAATATCTTAGTTTCTGCTCATAACTTCCGAAATTTTGTTTTTGTATGCGTTCGCATTCACTTGTTTGTCTTTGTTTTTGTTTCGTTATCTTTACTTCGCTGCTTCTATTTAATATAATGAAAAAATCCCTTCGTTTTGTTCTTTGTGGTCTTACAATCCTAATTCGGGATGTGCAGCTATGGCGTTCGCTTCATCACCATACATATTGGCAAGTTTGCCAAAGCGAGGCCCCCACGAACCCAAGTAATCATACTCGTGCGCCTCATCGTCAGTGCCTGAAATAAGGAGGGAAGAAAATAAAAATTTAATAGTACTGCTAGAATAAATGAAAGTGAAAGCTTTATAGTGGGTTGCAAAAAATACATTAACGAACGGCTATAAAATAACTTAACAGCTCCGTCACCAGCAACCTGCAGGAAATTCAACAGAATAGAAGGAAGTGGTTCGCTCTTAGCAAAGCTAAAGCTATCACTAACTTACATTAGTCCTCTTTTCTAGTTTTTTCTAACGCAGGGATTCCCTGCAGAGTATGCCAGGTAAAAGACAGATCTGTAATCAGTATGTTGGCAATATTTAAATAATCTACAACGTATACAAAAACATTTCCAATAATTACAGTAAATAATTACACATCCATTTTGCCTTTGCATATACAGGTTCTATCTTAATATTTAAAGAGAAAAGTATTAGCACAAGACTTTATTGTACGGAATAATTTGCTTGTTATATTTCGTTTTGTATGCACGTATTTATGTTAATATGTTTCTTCATACACTAAAGACCAAATCAGAAATATTGTTATAAATTCGAGCTTTGTGTGAAAGTACTTTTAATACCTTAAACAGCACAAAAATACATCTTTCACGATGGATAAGGAAAACTGAAATATTTGGATCTAACGATTAGTATTAAAAAGACTACCAACAGACTGGAACACGAGATATACAGAAAGTCCACAGCTACACCTCGAACCACCCTCAACAACACATAAATGCAGCATTTAGACTATTAATGACTAGGGTAGAGCGAAACCCATTGACTAATGAAGCGTACAAGAAGGAGCTAGACACAATATATGCTGTTGCATGGATACAAAAAAGATCTGGTGGATAAAATTAGAAGGGACTCAAAACGAAAAAGTTAATTTTGAACGCTTAATAATGCACTTTTAACGTAGAAAAATACTCTAAAATATGCTTTAAAAAACATCATTTTTTATAGATTCTTCAAAACTTGTATTTCAGTATGTAGGTATGTATGTGTAGCACATTCATGTAATAACAATGTAAAAACAAGTAATATAAAAAAACTTTTTTAATGCAAACTTTTATTAGTTGTTAATAAAAAAAGAATTAACAATTTAAATAATATCGACCCCTCACCGCCTAACGGTTGAATTTTTTGTGGAGTTATTTCTTTTCATGTAACTAATATACCTACATTAAAAATATGAACCACATAGGATCATAGATATGGGCTTTCAAAATATTTAGACACCTGCGTCACCTAGCGGGATTAGTTCATCTTGCATTGTCATCGGGTTCTCTCTAGCTCATCGGGAAGTTGGTTAAAAATTGATTGCAATATTTGGTTACACACAGGTAAAATTTAATAAAAGCTTGTAATAAAGTTAAAAACCACAAAACAGTTCATAAAAGTCTCAAAAGTCTAACTTTAAAAGTTGAATACGACTTAATTAAAACATGTTGTTGTTGCCATAACCTACAAAGTATTGAGTAATATTTTCAAACAAAAAGGAATGCCGCTCTCTGTCGACAGACGCTATAGACGCATAATCAAAGGCGGATATTTCAGAAGATCTGAAGATTACAACATTCTAATACGAGTGCTGTTTGGAGGGAAACCGTAATTTTATTTTTGAGCATAGTTTGATTTTTGAGATCAGGCTTGCTTTAAAGAGCTTGTGCAGATTTTATAGCTGGTGATTCCTCGAAGTCAAGTGCTTTACTTTTTCGAAGTTGTCTGCATGATATCCCACTGATCAACCAATAGGTGAATTGAGCGAATTCGCAAACCCATTCAGGCCCATGTACCAGGCAAGTTATATGGAGAAATTTCGGATAAAATACACTGATTCCTTTCTCATTTTCACCATATAAGGTGCAGTATCGGTTACAAAGAAAATAAAACTGTTTTTGAACACAGCACTTAATAAATTTACTGACTAAACAAATAGTCTTGCAATAGTAGAGTGGTTTACCTTTTTCCCCTTCTGTTTTCACCGCCAATCAGCAATCCAACCACAATATTCCGTACACACCGCCAGGCAGAATCTGTGGTTTCATCTATGGACATCCAAAATAATACGTTTTTGGCACTCATCCTTATATTTTCTTAAGTTGAACTGTAAGGTCTGCTAACAGTTATCCTTAAACATGACTCCCCAAGAAAGTCTTAAAGTCAGGGACCGAAAACAATCGTTAAATATCATGATTTTTATTTTTCGATCAAAAAATAATCGTTACTTTTGAATTTTATTTTTTCGATAATTTTTAGCCGTTATAACGGAGACTGCTTTTTTATGACCGATTTAAATCTTTTATGTTCGAAAAAATGTAAATTAAACAATAACGATTAAATTTGATCGAAAAAATAGAAACCAAATTTTAAGGGTTAAATTATGCTCCCTGCATAAAGTTACTATTTTGTACTTTTCACAGCGGTATAGAGCGAAATAGAGTAACGAGAACATTCAAGACTGGCAGTTAGTTCCATGATACAAAAAATACAAGGTAGTTTCATTTAAAATTTTTTTGATTAAAAAGCAGATTATTGACGTTCCCCCTGATGTCAACATTTGGCATAGCATTACCACATCGGAAATTTTTAGGAGAAGGTAATTTCAAATCATATATTGGAGATTATTTATAAAATGGTGGATTTCATAAATACAACAAAACAACACAAAAACGTAGTAATTGCTTTGTTTTAAAAATTAATTCAAATATTTTGCCTAAACTCATTGATAAGAAAGCTAAAGAAAAAAGTTCAAGAAATTAAATACACCGTGGTCCAGCGGAGTAGATATACGTTGCGAACGATATATCATCAAGGCTGTAGCGTGACGATTTAGCAGTGTTGTTTTACTGTGTTGTTTTACTTGTTAAGAGTTGATTATCCGTTCCAGCTTTCCTTAGCTTCAACTCGTAATCAGCACATTTCTTATTAAGAGTTTTAATTTCGTTTTCAAGCTCAACACACTTAAGTTTGTATGCATCGAGAGAATCACTAATATAAATATATACATAAATATTCACGTACATATATATATATAATGCGAATCTGATTGAGTAGAAATATTATCTTGCTCAATTTGAGTTGAAAAGCTTGTATAAGTACTTGTAAGAATTTTTCGAGAAATCCCCGTTGGTTCAGTTCCAAACAGATTTTCTTCACTTCTAAATAAATTCAAAGGAACATGTTTTTCTTGTTCTGCTTATAAGAAAACTTAACACACATACCCCTCCAAAAACGTGATATATTTTTCCATATTCTCTTCCATTTCTTCTGATTCACTACTGTAAATTGTGAATATCAAAGTTTTGGTCACATTTGCGATTATGATGCTTACTTTTTACACTTTGGCACTGCACTTCGGCTTAATCGTGCAGTCTTCTTGGCTAACGAGATTTCATAGTTTGCAAAATGTGCTGAGCATATGTAAGGATTTATGGGTAAGTCACACTACTTAACATCAATTCTCCCGAATGTGAGGAATAACGGGGAATTGGAAGAACTTTACTTCTGTACCTCTGCACAAATGTCTACATAGTATTCGGGCATTAATTAAATAAACAGATTATTTTTTTCTTTTTATGTTATTTTTTTTTTAATTCAAACTGAATTCAAACGAAATTTTAATGCAGAATATTTATTTTTTTACGTTTTACATAAAAAAAAATATTTTTTATATCATGGATGGTAGCACGGAATGTCATAATCTGCTTTTCAGGTGGTTAATATGGCGACGAAAAAGTGACAATGGAACTACCTTCTTTTTTGTATCATGATACCACCTATCAAGTCTACGGCCTGAAAGAGAATACATTTTTTCGCTAGTAAAATTTGAGCGCCGTGAGATAGGCGGTTTTGCAAAGCCATCGACGACATACTGATTCTACGTAGTTGGCTGTAATTCGGCAGGATCCAACATAAAAAACTGTTTTATTCATATTTTCTTTTTTGACTCGAAATTTTGAAAATTTATTTAAACGGTTTTGAAGAATTAAACTCAAAAATAAAGCAAGGAAGGAATGTGGTAAGGTGATAACTAAAAATAAAGTTAATAAAGTTGATTGATGGTTAAGGAAAGACTTCAGTATGGTTTTCGTGCAGTGAAACGCTTTGTATGCATATTTTATGCATGTATGTATGTATATGCGTATGTATATGTACATATAATTATGTCATTTTAAATATCAATTATGAATGTATCATTTTATTTCATTCATCGGTTATAGTTTCTTTCTACATTTTTCGGTCAAGGTAGCTTTGTAAAGATGAATTGGGATACTTTTCATTTTTCTATTAAGTACATATATTAGTTTTCTTTAAGCAAACAATTAATATTTCAATTAATATGCACCATGCTTTCGATTGAATATCTACAAGTACAACTGTATTAATTTTTGATAATTTTTTTTGGGTACTTTCATCGCGATTTGCTTTAATTGTTTTTTGTTGTTGCTAGCACTTCTGTATTTGTATCTGCATGCATGTAAATACTTATATAGTTGTTTGTATATTTCTGTTTTTATTTTGCATATTTTTTGCATTTGCTTTGTTCGTCGAGATGAGGTAGCATAATTTGGTGATTTTTTTTTTCTTGAATGTGTATTTATGATTTCGGTAATTTTACTTAATTTCTTTGGAACTTGGGAATACAGGCGTCAATGTACATACATACATAGGTAGGTATTGTATTTACAGAGTAGATTTCAAGGAAAAAACTTCATAGGAATACATATAAGTAAGTGCTTTTGTAAGGTGACCTCAAAAAGGGGTTTCAACAAAATGTATAAATTTTCAACAGAATTACATAGAGTTTCTAACAAACAAAACGGGCATAATAAATGGCAATAATTTTTAATTTCTTTTTTTTCTGTATACTCAAGTTAGGCTACTGGTTGAAAAATAACAAAAACAATTTTTGCGCATTTCAAATAACAGTTATTATTTTGCTTTAAGTTTTGATTAAATATTTTATAATTTTTGTTTGTTAGCTCTAAAAATTTTTGCTTTAGCGCTTTTTCACTATGTATAAGATTCAACCTTCTTTGTGTTTTGTGTTTGTTTTTTTTTTAACAAGAGTTTCAGTTTTCAGGTGCTTATGGTTTAAAAGGTTGCTTAAGGTAGATTTTTTTCATTTTTGCTTTGTTTCGCTTTGCTTTACTTGCTTGTATTTCTCTTTTGCTATTTGCATGCAGCTTAAATATTGAGAGATTTAAAAGTTTTTTTTTTTTTGAAGGATAGGTAGTTATATAAAAAACATTAAAACCTAAGTATTAGTAAATCTAGAATAAGGTCGAATAATGATTAAATATACTACTTACAAAGTGTTTGTTATTTTTCTTATGTTAATTTTTAGGTTAGGTTCGAATAAAATACTTCTTTGATCCTACCCCGTTTTGTTTATATACACTTAACTGCTCTATAATTTGAAGCAAATGTGTCGAGCAGGTCGAATTTGTCGAGTTTAATATAACTTTTATTTTTTCTACTAGTTTTCCTTTTTTCTTTTATTTTAGCTGTGCATTTTTTAACTATGCTTCTTATTCACTCAGCCCTGTATTTGCTGCTTCCAAATAAATTTTCTTGATTCTCATACCAAGCGCAGTTTTTATTAACAGTTTCGTTTTCTTTTATCTTCTCTTAAGCACATACATTAGACCAAGCCAAACAAAAAAAACCTTTAATGCGACCGGACACTGACTCAAATTTTAGTATTTGGTATAATAATGCTCCTCCATTGTCCAATCGCATTGCAGGAAATTTTTTTTGGCTTGGTCTAATATATGCACATATCGAAATCTTTTATCAATTTTACTGTATTGTTTTTAGATCTTCACATACATACATACATATAGCCGTTGCTTTAAGCATACATTTTACTTTTAACAATGCTTATTATTTTTTTTTTGTTTTTAATTTTTATCTCATTATCTTATAATAAATTTTCATTTTTCCCTATTTTGCCAGTCCCATCTTATACATACATATGTACATATTTTCATACGTATTATAATGCAGTAATCCATTCAGTGCGCTACTGCCCCTCCCAGAAATTGCTGCGTTATTTCGCGCTCCACCCGCCCTTTTCGTAGTATAAAGAATACTTTACATTTCATTGCTTTGCGTGCCGGAAAACATGAACTGAATTATGTTAAATAATGTAGATATCTATGCATCTTCCATTAATCTTTTTTTTGAGCAGATAACTTTCATTTCTCACTGTTTCTTTCTCTACTCCATTTCAGGCGCGCATAACAAAGCAATTCACAGCCTTATCACGTTTTTCATCTCCTTTTTTTAAACCATTTATAACTACTTACATTCAAGCGTCCATACTTTTGGCAGCATATGAAAAGTTTTGCAACTCTATCATCTTAAAAGTTTTAATTTTTGCCCAAAACCCTTAAATGCATGCCTCAATTTGCAAGCCCGCGAACGCCAAATTTTTAATTTATTGTTGTCAGAGTGCTTAGTGTGTGTTTGTTAGTTTTTATGATTAATTTTTTTTTTTTTCAAAGAAGTCTCTCTTTCTTTTCTCTCTCTCAGTGTATGTTTCTTATCTTCCTACATGCTGCACCTTTATTTAGTTTTTTTTTCGTTTACAAATATCAATACGTATCTATATTTTCTTAAGTTTCGTCTACACTACAATTATTAGTTAAGAAAATTTTGAAAAATTGTGCTCAAGCGTAGAAATTCTAAAGTCTAAGAATTTACGGAAATAATTAACTTGAAATCACCAATTGCATTTGTTAGTTTCATTTTTATTTTTTGTTATGAGTTTCTAAGAAAAAAACAGTCAATTTCATTTTAAATTTTAAATTTTTTACCTTAAGCTATTTTAAGTTATATCTATATTTACAAATAAATGTGTTTTTTATATTTTTCGGTTTCAGTTTGTTATATTTCAACTTTTATTGTTATTATTTTTTTATTCCTCAACGTAGCCTAAAATTTATGAAATTTCATTTTTTTATAAATTTTTATATAAGCTTTAGATTTTTAACACATGTTTTTGTGTATTGCAAAAATTATTACTTTTTAATTTAAAAGCTTTTAAAATTTTATAAATATCTAAATTAATTAAAAAAAATTGCACTTTTCACTCAAATATTAGCACTCATCAATTATGTTTGCTTTCTAATTATTATGACTTGAAAAATTAATAAATTAAATTAAAATGCTAGGATTAGGAAAAACGCAATTGTATTTCAGAAAAATATTTTAAGAATATTGTAACCTAGGTAAACTTTTGCAATGGAAAACCTCTGAGTGTATTTCTGCCTTGAAAAAGCTTCTCATAAAATCCATTTGCGGTTCGGAGGTGGCGTAAAACTGTGGGTCCCTTCATTTTTGGAACAACACCTGATTGGGGCCCTCAGTACAACAGTTGTACTGAGCATGGAAATGCGGCGCGGGATATTTAAGAAAGAGAGCGTCGCTGTGTGAGCCCGGGGGCTTTTTGGATAATGAACCAGCATGGGCAACGAACTTTGCTATTTAGTGTTTGTCTGCGATAATGCACGATGCCATGCTGGACTTGAAGAAGTGGTGGGCAGTAGTCGCCGATGCTGAACCCCATTGAGAATGTTTGGTGTAATGTAAAAAATTATGTAAAAACTAATATGCCCGTTTCATCTACGGACCGACCGGGAATGGTAGAAAGGCGATTGCAGTATATGGAAGGAATAATAAGCAATCGAAAGAAACTATGTATATCTACTGCAGATTGTGCTCGTTTTGTTCAGCACTAATCTAGTTTTTTCGAAGATGCTTTGGCATTTGTGCTTTTCTGAAATATTTTTGTGCTTTTCTGGAGTACATTTGCCCTTTTCTGAAATACAATTTTGTTTTTCTGAAATACATTTGAGCTTTTCTGAAATACATTTACCTTTTCTGAAATACATTTGAGCTTTTCTGAAATACATTTGGCCTTTTCTGAAATTCTTCTGAGCATTTCTGAAATGCATTTGCCGTTTTCTGAAATACATTTGTGTTTTTCTGAAATACTGTTAGAAAAGGTGTAGACCTACAAAATTAATGAATAGTATTATTTTATAATAGGCCCCAGCCAAAAAAAAATGTAATCGTGGAACAAATGAGGATGAACTTCCAATAAAGGCAGCGACTTTTCACTTATATAACTATAAACTAACCGTCAGCTGTTGGGAAACTTGCAAGTTTTTTTTTTTTTGCTATTTTAGCATTCGCGTACTTTTGTAAACATTTCTCTCCTTGAGGGAGAACACATACAAATTCATTCGAATTTCGCTGTTGAGACTTTTCTGCTGGAAGAATACACGGATACACCTACTATTTATGCTTTACAGGAAAATTATAATCGAGTTCTATGTTTAATAAAATGCTTAATTTGTTTCGCAATTTATTTAAAAAAGTGGGTTATCTAATTAATTTAATCTGCTAACTAAATATGATGATAAAAAAGTGCATGGCAGCAGCGAAATTTCGTTAACCGTTGATTAAAGCATATAATTATAAAATATTTATATACATATTAAATTAAAGTTTATGAACCAAAAATCATTTGTTGACGATAAATGCGAAGGCAGTACTGAAATTTCATGCAGCTGAAATCATAATTCGACAAATTTTTTTTTAATTCAATAAAAATTTGGCAAAATAAGTTTTTTTCTTATATTTATATTGTTGAAAAAAAATCGGTGATCTAACCATAATATTTAACACAGTCAGGCTGAATCGCTTCAACAAAAGTGAATAATAGCTTATAAAAAATAAAATTATAATCATACAATTTAATTTAGAGGATAAACATATAAAGCTGTGTTAAAACTTTCATTTGATTTTTACGCTAGCTAGTTAGTGAGTTTTCTAGTTATAGTTTGCCAAGCAAAGTAGAAAGGATACAATTTGTAAGAAAGACAAATTCGCTTCTTATGAAACACAATTGGCAGATATCTTCATGAACTTTTGCAAAACATAAAAAAGGCTGGCAGACATTTCCGCATACATAACCCAAAGAAAAATTTAATTTCTCCCGAGGAACGATGAGAGTAGAAAGTTCTTTGTTTCTTTTGCCTTATGAAAAAGCAGAGCAGATGAAAGCAGAAAAAAAAGTTATTTTACAATATGTACGACGTAATGCGATGCTTGGTCGATTCCATTTTTTTACTCCTATTTTTTCTATTTTTTTTTGCTGTTCAGTTTAGTGTTGTGAAGGCATTTAGCCGCAATATAATTCACTTAATTCAGATTTATAAATTGATGAAAATAGTCTTCGAGAAATTTTTCGCGACTTTTAGGATCCAATGCGGCTTATTTGCTCTTCTCCTTTCACATAAATAATATACCTCATAAGTAAAACAATTCCATCAAATTTGATTTAAATTGGCCTTATAAGAAAAGCAAAAATTAACTTATAAATTTCACAAGGTAAGAAGTCCGTGAAAATCCTACGTAATTTCAGTACTTACTAATGTAAAGAAATCACATCTGCTGGTAATTCATAGCTGATTGGTCATGCGAAATGTCAGGTCTGAGCATAGGACTTGTAGGTATTAAGTAATATCAAGTGTGATTCCGTGCTGCAGCGAACTGAAGAGCTGTACCGCAGTCTTCATCGACCGCTGTAAGAACGATAATCTACCTGTTTATAGACCATAATAATAATGCGTTTGCCAAAAAAAGAATTGAGGAATTAAAGCCAAACTTTGTATGTCGTCAAAATATTTCATAGTTGGAAAAAATTTAGATTTTTTGCGTGCAGAATTGATAGAATTTTAATCCGAAATACAGCTGTTTTGTGTTTACATTCTTGCGCTTTCATCTAATAAAGCCATTTAGACAATTTGTATCTAATGTATTTGTCATTATTATACACACAAACTATATACATACATACATAATTCCAATAAAAATAAAAGTTAATTTCTGTAGCCAAAATAAATATTTGAATGAAATAAACGCTCACTTTTTCTATCTCTTACATATTAGTTCACAGCTTGTAGTGAATTGCAATATTCTGAAATCATTTATCGGCTGAGAGTCAACTAAGTTACAGACTTGCAAGTGCGCAAAGGTCCAAAAACCGGGTCAAGATTCTCTCAACAATATCTAAAATATGATTAACAGCACTTCCCAGGTATTTATAGTTCATTATTTTTTGTAGAACTGTGTAATCTTCTTAAAATAGTTGAACATTTTTTGCTTATGAACAGAAGATTTCTTCACTGAAATAATGGATCTGAATCTATCATAAGTACTGTTGAAAAGCTCATTATTATATAATGGGCCATAGGACAGGGCTCATTACATACCACTTTTTATAATCAGCCGTTCACATCAGCTTTATGCAAAACTTAACCTGGCGAATGGGAATACCATCACCGGAAATTCTCGAAATCTGCGTAGTTAGTGGATAGCCTTTGGAAGCTTTAACCTAATAATGCATTTACCCTGGGTCCAAATCACGGTATTCGTGATTGAATGAATTTTTATTTTGTATACATATTTCCATATTTTCTAGTACGTTTAGTCGTTAGCCTTTATGTTGTACTTGCAGTAGTTTCGCTGCCTTTCTCATTTTCGTTATCTTTTGTTATAGTCTCTTTTATGTTCGCGGAATCTTGTTTTTATTTTACGTCCTCTTTTTCCTATATAACTATACTGGCATTAACAAGTTAACTAATATACTCCCTTTTTATTTAATGGGAGTCCTACGTTGTTATTTGTCCTGAATGATGTGCGAAGGTTGTGTTTCTGGAACAGCTTTGCTAGTTTGTACGTAGATTTTCCAGTATAGGTTAATACCACCCAATTTTCGTCATTGTTTTCTTCTTTGCCTGGCTTTTTATTTTTGTATTCCCTTCGGATTTTATCTGCCAGATCTCTCCGGTATCCGTTGTTAGCCGATATGGCATATATTGCGTTCAGTTCTTTTTATGCTGTTGAGAATGGTTGGAAGTATAACGGATTATTGTAACTGTGGCTGTGGGCTTCCTATACATTTCATATTCCAGACTGTTGTTGTTCCTATTTATTTTAATTGTCAGGTCTAGGTAGTTTAGCATTCCTTCCATTTCTTGTTCCATTGTGAATTTTATGTTATTGTGCTCTTTGTTGAGGTATTTCAATATCTGCTCTTCGTTTTTCTTTGTTTAAGACATATGATGTCATCAACATATCTGGAGCGTCACTCTTAGTTTTGGCGTTAGATTCTTCAGGTACTTTTCTACCAAATTCTGCAGGAATATCGCCATAAGCATCGCCGTTGCCAATGCCCAGCCCGATTATTTGCATATATAAGTTGTCGTTGAATTTGAAATTCTTTTGATGCAACGTCGTTCTGAGTCTTGTGCCGGTTTGTCTCCAAACAAAACTTGACAAGGGATGACGGAAATTCGTTCCAAAGTAAGTCATCTTGCCAGTTGAAAAAAATTTTATTTGCAGCATGCGATTTTTTCGACTCGTGTAAATGCTAGTTGATTTCTCATTCGATTTCTTTGTCTTTGTGTAAAGGCAGCTTAAGCGTTTTGGGTCGAGTTCAATCAAACATCTAAATATAAAAATGTATAGAAATATTAAATGATCCACATCTATTAAAAATGATAAATGTAAAAGATTTGTAAAGAGTGCAATTTTCTGATAACCTGTTTAAAAAATAATTATATCTTCAAATATTTATAAATACTTGACAAAGTTACAACATTTATGAAGATATCGCCATCTTGAGAAAAGTTATAACCCAACGAAAAACCGAATGTAAAATTTTTGTTACAAAAGCCGATCTACGATTAAATTGCGCACTTGTTATTGTGTGCCGTAATCTAAAAATGAAATTATGAATTTTGTTTTCATTCGATATCGATTATCGCGATGTGGGCGCAGGCTAGCAAAATCAATTAAAAGTATCGAGTATCTGCTCCGTTCAGCCGAAAATCATAGACAACCAAGAAGCTGCAAAACTTTCCCTTTTCGGCTATGCTATCACGCTAATTCCAAAAAGAAGTACAAAAGTCATCAATTGTAAACTTAATCTTGATTTAGCGAAATTTTTTCCTCAACAAGAACTAAACTTAATATGTAAAAAAGTAAAAGCGACCAATAACGTAGAATTCGATTAAACAACCAAATCGAAAAAGAAATCAAATGAAACAAAAGATAGATTTTTATTATATTTTTTCAATAATTTTTCAACATTTTATTTTCTTCACTGTTTCCACTGAAGTTCATTATCAACTTTTTCTGCATATATGTTTTTTCGCACTTAACATTTATTATTAGCGTTGCAGGTTTGCGCTGCTTCACATTTGCCATGCGTAATGCTGCAAATGTGTAAATTGCATTACAAAAAAAAAAATTATAATAATATTTTAATAAAACAAAAGTACAGTGTGTGTCTTACATTAACAGTTAAAAGTTAATTTTAATTGTTAAATTATTAAAAGCTTAAAACAGCGAAGGCAAATGACTGTCGCATTGGGCATTATATTTGTTTTCTGTAAGCTATGTATGTGTGTGTGTTTATATAATTTGTAACGCTTGATTTAACTAATATTACATTTTTATTTATTATGTATTTCGCTTAATATTTGAAAATTTTTCTTTAAATGGTTGAGGAATATTTAATTACAATTCACTGTATTCTTGTTGTCTGTTTTTTTCTTTAGATTCTTCATTTATATGTTAAATATTTAGTTTTTAAACTTAATAGGTAAATACTTAAATTAGGTATAACCGCATAATCATAAAGTTTAAGAATTATATTAAAAATGTCAATTATAATTATTAAAATATATGTATGTATATGCAGATGTACACATGCTTGTCGCTAAATGTAGTAAATGTAAAAACTTTCAATTGCAACACAATTTGCATTTGCTGTTTAAAAGCATATTTATTCATCATTTGCTGACTACTTATTCTAGAAAAACTAGCATAGTCGAATTTAGTTTCCTTTTTATGTTTTTAATTAATCCATACATGCTTAAATATTTTACATACGCACAAGGCGGAGAAATTCATTTACAATTTTAAAATAATACAGTGAATTTAAATGAAATTCATTAATAAAATAAAAAAATTAATTGAAACATAAAATTTATGTCAATTAAAAAAAAGATAATCTACCTTTAAATGTATTGTATCTACAATAGTTTTTAGGTTTAATAAAATTAAACATAATTTTTTTCTTGCATTTCACCTCAAATTTTAGCTTAATATTGTAACTGTCAATAAAAACTAAACTTATAAATTTATTTATACAAAATTGCACAATTTTTCATTAATTCTTTACGTAACTCATAAACTAAGCGAATTTCTAAACTTTCGCCATCCTTGCAAAAAAAAACTGCTTTTGCAAAAGTTTTCTTTTCACTATATCAAACTTATATATTATTAAAACTTAGTAATTAAAAAAAAACTAGCTTTCAACTGAAGCATATCAAATTTCAAACAACATTCCTGTGTTTTGTGAAAAAAATTTATTTAAAAAATTTTAATTTAGTTTGCGTTTTCACGCTTTTAAGCTATCAATAAAATAAGGCCATATTTTCTTCGAACTAAAAAAAATTTAGTAAAATAAAAATAAACATTGCATTATTGCCAAAATTTTGTCAAAAAAATTTATTTTTGGTAAAGTTAAAGCAAAGTTTTATTAAAGGAAAAAACAAAAAATATTAGAAAATTCATTAAAATAACATACATATGTACATAGTTTAATTTAGTTTAAAGAAATTTTGATTTTATGCTTGCGATTCGAAGTTGTAAACAAATTTTGTCGGCCTAAAGCAGAACAAAGTATCTAAAAGTACATCTAAATATACACATTTACATATATATAAAACGTGTGTTTGCAGTGTCAAGTTGTTAGCATAACGAGTAATTTTGAAGTGTACAAAAAAAGTCTGCACACATTTGTTTTTAAAAAGTATTTGTTATTTTTTTGCTAAAAGCTAAAATAGTTTAGTACAGAATACGCTAAAATTAAAATTTGAAGTCTTTTGCGCAAAAAAGTGATTGCAGGAATGGGTTATTTCTTCTGTGTTTTTATATTAAGTGTTGTGAGGATGAACTGCTACTGTGAAAATTTGTTTCGCATGCAAAATTTTGTTTTTTTAAGAATTTTCGGAAAGAAATGATTTGTTTGAGAGATTTCAGAAAGTGGTTGACAAAACTTTCAATTGTTGAGGAATTTTGGAAAAAAGTAAGTAGAATTTTTTAATTATGAAAATAATTTTTACCGTTTTTGACAAAAAATTTAAAGTGTTTGCTAATAATACAATATTTTTTTAAGAAAACATATCGCACCTTCAATAATATAGAAAAGTTAATTCAAAATTTACCTTTTTGGAGATTTCATCTTACAATTAATGAGCTTGACAAGGAGAATATATTTAGCCTAACAGTTAACGAAACTCCCCAAAAATGGCAAAGATATGTGTCTTTCCATCTGTTCTTTTTTATAAATATATAAATTGACCAAACTTTTATTGCGTTTTCCCCACAAAATTCAAAATTTGAAATAATTCCCTTTACCATTTCATGTGCGATATAAATTAACAATATTTATTTAATTAAAACTGCAAAACAAATTTTCGAAAAAATTCTAATGAAATTTATAAAAAACAACAAGCTTTCATTACTCAATAATTACAGCAACGCAGGCAGCATAAATTTAGTTAATCAAAGTGAAATTTTACTGTACATAATTAAAAAAAGTAAAAAAATCAGGGCTGAATACAAATTAATTCCGTGAATTTCGTGCGAATAATTTGTCCTCATAAACTTGCATAGCCACATTTCTAACACACGAAAATGCAAAGATTTTATGAACAATTTTTAAGCTAAAAACATATTAAAATATCACAAAAAAATTTCGTGCTGTAGTTTTATAATGAAAAATTTGTGTGAACCAACCCTTCAACTCTTTCTCAACAATAACAATCTCAGTCGAACTATCGTAAATTTTGTGAGTTTTCCTAACTTTTCTTTTTTGAAAAATAACAAACTTCAATCACTTTTTCTTAAATTGTTTTCTATCGTGTAAAAAACACAAATTTGAAGTACCCGGGATTTAAATGTTTGCAGTGTTTTTTATTTTTTATAATTTAAATGCCCAAATATAAATTTATTTTCATAATATTTCCAAAAGTGAATTCTACTGAACGCTTTGTTATATAGTATGTATGTTAGTTAGAGCTCTTGTTGCAAATCGACTATCCGGCTATTCGATTAGTCGACTAGTCGATTAGCAACTTTTTTGGAAGTTGAAAGTCGAGCAACAAGAACATCGTGCATACTTACAAGTGAAATAAGAATCAGCTGTTTTCCAGAAACGCCTCACAGCTGAGATCACCTGATTTCAATTACTACAGGGTTACAGTCAATATCTTTAAAAAACTTTAAACTTACTCTGAAGAAAACAGCAAAAAAAGTTAGATTAAGCGCATGAGTTATTGATCAAAACGCTTTAAGTTATTGAAATGATGAACAAACAATCGAATTGACTAAATTAAATGCATATTTTGCCAATTTTTAAGTCTATTTTATTAACTTTAGTCACTTTTATTATCTCGAGAACACCCTGTTGAACACTTGACAGGATATTTTTAATTTTGACAGGATATCAAATTTTGGTATACAGAAGAACATTTTCCACTTGTAAGTATGCACGATGAACAAGAAGTCTGAAAATCGACTAACCGAAATAATTCGAATAGTGACAGTTGCTCACAAAAAATTTTTTTATTTTAAAACAAATTAAAATTTTTCCTTCAAAATGAGTTCTCGCAAGCGCAAACTTCATTATATTTGAAATCGAGTTTTGTCAATAAGCATAAGTCTTCATCACATTCATACATATGAATACACATAAAAACGGTTAGTCGACTAGTTGTTTGTTAGCGGTTAGTTGAAAAAGTTGAAAAGAAACGGTTAGTCGATTAGGTAAAGTCGACTATTTTTTCAAACAACTTTTGCTAATCGATTAACCGATTAGTCGACTAGTCGATTAACAAGAGCTCTAATGTTAGTGCGTCTCGCCTTACAGGCGAAATAAAAAAAGTTCGCCGTACACCCCCTCATATGAAGTGTTTTTGAAAAGCATTTAAAAAAACATTTTTTTGGACAACCCTAGTAGTCGCCCAATTACATTTTTCTTCATATCTTCGGCATTTATAGTCGGATTTTAAAATGTGATACACCAATGTTTTTGTTTCAAGAAGGGGGTTTTCCTACGGAAGTTCATTGACCTCATGTGGTCCATAAAAAAAAAAACAAACAAAAAAGTTGGTTGGCGAACTTTTTTTTGCCTGTAAGGCGATACGCTCTAATTTTTTTTTCGATACGGTCTAATGTATATGTATGTATGTAAGCATGCACATATATTTTTCCAAAAAGAAAAAAATTATGAACTATGTAGGAAAAAAATAAATTTGCCGCTAAAAAATGAGTTAAAATTTTTTTTATGTTGATGACGAAATGCTTTTTGCTATGTATGGATATAAGTATGTACATATGTGCGAGAATTCTTTTGAAAAAAAAACAACAAAAAAGAGGGAGTTATTTATCTTTTCGTAGTTCTATTATATTAAACTCTTTTATTTTAATTTTTTATTTTATTATTTCAATGTAGATTTAGTACTTGCTAAACTAATATTACTCCAATATATTATTTTTTTTTAATTTTTCTTTGTTAATTAATATTATTTTTTAACTTCACACATACTCCTTTTTAAAGAAAAGAGTATTTATTTTTAATCGTTTAATTTTTAATATAAAAATCAGTCCAACTTGTCGTTTTATGTGTATGTGTATGCGTTTGTGTTTATTTACTTTTATTTCAATAAGCAAATTTCAAAATAAAAAAAGCAACTTGAATTATTTGGGTAAATAATAAAACCCCTTGAAATTCGAAAAGAAACATAAAATGACTTTGCTAGCTTTCATGCAGTCCTGTAATTAACACAAGATTAAAAAACTAATTTTTTCATTCATGTATTGTGGACTAAATTTAGTAAAGTTTTTCAGTTCTAAAAAGGCCGAAAATTCAGTTTATTACGGCTTTGTTCACGGCTGAAAGTCCAAGTTTTTAATTATTTTCTATTTTCTTTTTACTTATAAAATAATGAAAGCATTGTTATCAATGTTTTGAAAACTGAGATATTTGAAACACGTCAAGTTTTTTATGTACATACATACACATATCGGTTAACAGAAATAAATTTTTGAATAAACATTTTCTTATGAAATGAAATTGCAACGTAAAGCTATGCTGAAAATTCGACATTCAAAGACTTTTTTATTCAAATCATGTCATGTCAATGTTCGTAAATTGGTAATATTTGAAAATGCCAATAGGGGTATTCGTCTAAATGCGTAAATGCCTCGTAAACGCGTAAACCTCATAAAATTGCTTGGTTTTGTATGCGAAACCGGTTTATTTACGAAGTTTACGCGGTTACGAGGCATTTACGCGCTTGGACGAATACCCCTAATATTCAAAATTTGTTATTGCTCCTATTTCGTCACTGTTCGAAATTTTTAAATTTGCCATTGCTCGAAAATTTTCAATACTCGAATTTCGACATTGTTCGAACATTTTCAGTGTTCGAAAATGTCAATGCTGAAAATTTTCAATTTTCGAAAACTGTGTGATTGTTCCAAATTGCCAATGTTCCACATTTGTCAATATTTCAAAATGTTCAATGATCGAAAATGTCATTGTAAGTAAAATTTCAAAGGTCGGAAATTGCCAATGTTCGAACTTAAACTTTCAATGACGAAATTTGTCGGAGTTCGAAAGCGTGAATGGAAAATTTTCAATGTTTGAGAACTGTCTGTGTTCAAACACTGCCAATGTTCGAAAATTTCAATGTAAGAAAACGCCAATGTTAGGAAATTATTAATGTTAGATAAAATTGCCTTTGTTCGAAAATTGTCTATGTATGTTCAAAATTTGTGAACTTTTTAGATATGTAAATGCTGAAAATGTTTGCAAATTGCCAATATTCGCAAATCGTCAATATTCGAAAATCGACTATCTACGAAAATTGACACTGTTTCAAAACGCCAATGTTAGGAAATTATTATTGTTCAAAAATTGCCTTTGTTCGAAAATTGTCTATGTATGTTCAAAATTTGTGAACTTTTTAGATATGTAAATGCTGAAAAAATTTGCAGGTTCGCCAATATTCAACGCCCAGATAGGTCAGTGTTCGAAAATTGACAATTTTCGAACATACATATGTCAATATTCGAAAATTTTCTGTACAGATGTATGTATGTATATGGTGCCCATTTCAAAGTGAAAGTTTTTTATTTGACATTTATGTATATGCTTCTCATTTGTATAGCTTGACTTGTTGCCCTAGTTTCAAAAAGCGTATTGCAGAAACTGAACAACTTTAAAAAAAAAAATACTCCAAAACATTTACCTCTCTTAAATTTAAGAACAGTGTGTTTGGAGAAGAAAAGTTTTAGTATCAGATTTATTAAAACACATAGTAAATATTCATATAATTCCTCTGTAAATTTAAGTATAAAGTCTATCAATAGCAAAGTACATTTTATGTTTCACACGCAGCGGACGAGTATATTAATGCAGATCGCATGCATACCGGGAAATAATTTTTGCCTGGGTTCAAAAAAATCCTCATGGGTATGAATACATATCGCTCATATACTTCAATATTGTCATAACTCAAACGTAGTGCATACATGCATTGCTCATTTACTAGAAGTGTCATGATCCAAAAAAAAAATCGAATTAGGTATGTCCGAATCGAATTAGAAATGTTCGTTGCCTCTTCTTCTAGGTTGTGTAATAATTCCATAGCTATACCGTTTACCAGTAGCTCAATAGAACAAAATATGTATAGGCGTTTTTCTCAGGTTTTTGGTTTTTTGAGCTATGACAATATTGAAGTAAATGAGCGATATGTATTCATACCCATGAGGATTTTTTTGTGTGAGCACCAGTGATAAGCTCGCTTTCGACGTCTTAAAGTTGTTTTGTTTTCATAAAATTTTCAAATTTCAGATATATGTACATTAGGGTGGTCCTTAAATGTATGAAGCAAATTTTTACATCAGATTTCCTAAACCTGAACCCCTACATCGATGCTAATATAGTCAAAGATATCACACATAAATTTTGGTTCCGATCGGAGATCGTTTAGGCGTGTGACACAGGGGTGAGTCTCCATAGAGGAATCTGAACTTTGACCGCTGTTCGACACGCCTAAACGGCCTCCGATCGGGACCAAAATTTATATGTGATATCTGCGCCTACATTAATAACGATTTTGGTTTAGATGAAAAAAAAAAAAAATTTAAATTTTTTGAGTCTCCATAGTGGCATCTGAAATTTGACCCCTGTGCGACACGCCTTAACCTTCTCCAATCGGGACTAAAATTTATATGTGATATCTTTGACCGTGGTATTACCGATTGAGGGGGTGACTTAAAATTTCATTTTTTAAGGATCACCCTAATGTACATATGTAGATTCATAAGTTTTTTTTTTTAATAAAATTCAGTTAAAGTTTTATGTTTGAATGCTGAAGGATCTGTAATTTTTAACAATCTATTTCTTCATTTGCAGTGTTTAACAATGGTCAAAAAATTTATTTTGCATTAAAATACAACGGTAAAATAATAACAACCTACCAGAACAGTTAACCCGATTCTCCAACACAATCAGAAGAGCGCAGAAACTTACACGCACACCAAAATACACAGTAGCGTTTTGTCGATTTTTTACATTGCTTTTGAGAAATTCATAGAAACTGTACCCGATACACCAGGTAAAGCTACCTATAAAGTAGTGGCATTTACTCGGGTATTTACCGTGTCTGTTCTGGTAGGGTATTCAAAATCATTGAATGTTTTTGTGTTTTGCCTTTGTAGATATATGTGACCCGGACTATGAAAAGGTGGCTTATGACTCAAAAAAGAAATTGCGAAAAACAGCTGTTAAAGATAAACAAGATCTGTTTTTCTTTCATTTGTGCTCTTCTTTCTTTTTGAGTCATAAGCCACCTTTTCATAGGTCGGGTCACATATATGTATGTGTGTATGTAAAGACAATAAAAGTAAGTGTGAGCGCTAATAATAAATTGCATACTAACTATGGATTTAAAAGAAAAATTTAAATAGTTTTGTTATTTTTTTACACATGCCTTGCTTTAAACTACATGCATACAACTTCCACATATTACATACTTAAGAAAAAATTCTTTCTTAATTTCATTTGCATGCTTATTGTATTTTCAACTCGTTAATTTTTGCCACATATTTTATTAATCCTCAGTCAGCTCTTTTAACGCCTGTGTGCATTTTTATGTGTGTATGTATTGCCGAGTGTATGTATATTTTGTGTGTATGTGTGTGTTTTCGCCTAACTTGGTATAACTAGACGTCGACTATGTTTGCATGCATTACATAGTTAGAGCCGCTGGGTACACCTAAATGTATGCTACGCTATAATTAATTTTTTATTTTATATTAAAATTACAACTATTTACTATACAAATAGTACTTTTGCTCCGTTTTTACAACTAGTTTTTGCGTTTTCATTGTTTTCTTTTTTTAATTTGCTTAAATTTCTTGCTTTAAAACAAAAAATAAAATTAAACACATCGTCTACGATTTTACAGTTTTCTTTCCTTTGTTTAAATGTATAAATACAAAATGGTGCATGCGTGCGTTTTACGATGGTTGTTGCAGCGTCAAGTATAATTTACAATTGTTTTTCCGCTTAGCTACCAGCATCGTTCGCCGCAACGCTTTCGCACGCCTTCACTTAATCACTAAATAACTGCAGTTTTCTTGTTTTGGCTTGCACGATAGTTAAACCAACAAAATTTAACATACACGCCAAACAAACATAAATTCATGCATGCATATCTATCTATGTATGTGTGTATGTACAAACGTATGAGTCTGCAAATTTCTTTAATAGCTTATTTAGCTGCCAAACATTCATGCCAAACGCTCGCGTATGCAGCAATGTGCACCACGCCCACTCCCCACCGCTTAACAATAAACAAAAGATTTATCTTAAATCAAACAAATGGGCGTTCCACGCTCACTGCGCATAACAATAATCCCTCTCGCCCTACTTTCTCCCTCTCCCTCTCTTCCATTAGCTGCTCGCCTGCTAGTTAATCGAGCCCATGACCGCCGCTGCCTCGCTGCATAGCTTTAACACTAATTCTACTACTGCTCGCATCCACGACGACATCACCATCATCAATTGCATCGTCCATGCTGTCATCCATGCTAACATCAGCGTCGGCTATCACACGACTGCCACTGCCGCCGAGCAGCAGCTTTTGTTGCTGCTTACGCCCGTGCTGCTATGCCGCCGTGTTGTGGTCGCCACCGCCCATTAGATGCTCCTGCTTTAATTGTATGCCCATCATGTGGTGGTCACCAGATAGCTGCATACCAATTAGATGTTCAGACTTGAGCGTCAGATTGCCACCGATGCCGATGCCGCTGCCGGGGCCCATGATATACTCCTGTTTCAGTGGCATGCCGTATAAGCTCGACGTACCCGCCGTCGTCGCTGACGAGAGGCCACCATTCAAGCCGATTGATGTGCCAGTTGTTGAACTTGGCGAGTGATTCGAAAAGCTGCCACCGCTACCGCTGACCATGTCTGTTGGCGAGCCAGACGATGAGCTGGCTGCCGCTGATGTGGATGTGGTGGCGACTGCAGCATTGACCTCTATACTTTCGCGTTCCGCTTGCGTTGCCTGTATATGTGATTGCACGGAGGGTGGCACCGCATGTACATCCCAGATTTCTTCGAGGAATTTCGGCAGTTTACGATTCTTCAATTTCAACGAGAAACACATTTCGGCATTCTGATTGCCCAACGTGCGAAGCTCGGTGAGTATGGAGAGTAGTTTGGCGAAGAAGACGAGACTCATCGAATCGCCGCAATGTCGATTTAATATGTAGACGCGCAGCGTATTGATGTAGTAACTTTGTATCGCTTCGACTAGTTCGGCCTGTTCGAGTCCCGGCCGATCGGAGAAGATCACAATGGCAGTGAGGAGGGCGTATTCGACGTTGTCGACCTTCATCGCGTACATCTGCCGACAGAAATGCAATAAATCCTCAATATTGTCGGCCACACCGGCCATTTTGTACGCATCACGCGTATATGAACGATTGTTGGCGAAGAATATGGAATCCGAATTGTGATCGTAGCGTCGGGCCATGCGCAACATCATCACCTCGGATGAGCAGGCCTGCAAGTTGGAGTTGAAATGAAAACAAAGTTAGCAAGTGGATGTAATTGCTTTGAAAGGAAACACTTTTTTAACTTACCTTCAGCAACGTGATTTGATCCTCTTGTGGAATTTTTGTAAATGCCGGTAAACCTTTCGCAAATTCCACTATAAGTTGTACTGTCAAAATGGTAATTTCGGTTATATGCCGAAAGCTGATATCGTTTGGGCTTTCATTTTCATCGGGGGTGCTCTGTGGGGAGAAAGATATGTTAGATTTGAAATTTGTAGCACAGTTGGTGAACAATGCATGCAATACATGGAGAGTTTTTCCAAGTTCATGCAATACATATGTGTATGTTCTAAGTTTTTTTTTTCATTCTAAAGCTAAAATTCTAAAGCACTTCAAATAACTTTAATTCTACGAATAAAAAGTAAATACACGATCATTAAAATGCATGAACGTGAATTTTGGGCAGAGCTCTGTTCCGGTTGACATGGAACGTCCCATAGATTTTTCGTCGATTGTCGACTAATCGATCAATTCAATGAAGATCGCTTATGACTTTATCAGTTTAGATCAAACAAATAAGCAAATAAATAGCGGGAGAGCACTAACGGCGGTAGTTCTATGATTGCAGAACTGAATACGAGCGCTTTAACCATAGGTAGTGCTTTGTATCAAAAATTATACATTCAGTTTTCTTTTTGGTATAACTTTCCTCAGGATAAGGATAACTGCCAATTTTTGTGGCTTTGTTTGTTTCACGTTTTTATTTCAAATACATGTGCAGGTTATCAGAAGCACTCCGTAGGACCTGGGTTCAATTCCTGGGCCGAGCAACATCGAAATTAGAAAAAGTTGTTTCTAACAGCGTTCGTCCCTCGGCAGGCAATGGAAAACCTCCGAGTGTATTTCTGCCATGAAAAAGCTTCTCATCAAATCCATTTGCCGATCGGAGGCGGCATAAAAATTTAGGTCCTTCCATTTGTGTAATAAGATCAAGCCGCACACCGCAAATTGCAGGAGAAGCTCGGCCAAACATTTAGCAAAAGTGTAAGCGCCAAAATATCATCATTATTTATAGTATCATTTGTTATACATGGCGATCAATGCAAGTTTCTGTGTTACATGATATGAGTTTGCTAAGATGTAGCGCAGCTTAGCTTGAAAGAACTATTTATCGGTTACAGCTTACTAACCGCGAAATACAAGTAAGAGCACGTTGACAAGTTTAGTCCTTCGAAGGTCCTCCTTGGTTTATCAAAGGATTTAATTTAGATTATACAGATCAGGGGCCAAATTACTAGGTAACATTTATCTCATTCGAGTATAAGTACATTTCAAATCTGATCGAATGAATATGCCTAACTTCTCATATTAAAAAATTTGATATTCTGCGCGTTTGGTCCCCGCGGGTAAGAAGGGTCCTGAACCATTTTATCGCCTGAGCAGATAATTTGCCAAAAGTCGATTTACTGAGTGTTGAGTAAAGAGCTAAGAGTCTAAGGCGGGCGGAGTGTTCAGTTACCGGTTCAGAAAGAAGAAATAAAATGTATGACAGGCTGACATTAGGTTGCCCAGCGGTTGTCTATCCCTGGTTCACTTTGAAGATGATGATACGTTTGAGTATTTCGTTTGAATGCTTAACGAATTTTGGCTATTATGTAGGCGAAATCTGTAGAAAAATTCAACAAATTTTTACAATAACGACCAACTTTAAGTATGCAGCTTTGTATCCCATTAAATTCTTGTACAACAAATTGGAAAACAATTTAGAGCATAGTAACTATGTATGGAAATGACTGGGGTGCTGTTTTGGACTCGGCCAAAATCGCTTAGGCGGTTACAGCGCCAATAAAGAAGAAGAACTATGTATGGAAAAAACGCGTGACACCATCAGAAGAAAAAATTGCAAAAATATACGGTATTTTGTGGACACTTTAAACTAAAATTAAATTGTCGTTGTGCAACTTAGTTGTATTTTTCTAGTTTTTGTATAAAGTTAGAAATTTGGATTTACATTGACTAATACTCGTACTATAAAATATGCTTTTTTAAGTGGAGATACTGCGAAGTAGAATTTTTTCGCAGCAATTTACAGTTTTTTGCCCCAAAAGATATACGAGCGTTAGGTATGTATCGAAAATGATACACAGGTTGGAATAATGACTTTTATTTCTGAGCCGTTGCACGGTTGAATAACTATCGCTTTCTGGGTTAACTACCTGAATAAGAATTTAAAGGTAATAAATCTATTTCAAATCAATTTAAAAACTATCGAAGAAAAGATAATCCCTCTTAATGGTGATCACTGATAATGTTCATTTTATAGTATGGAAAAGAATTTGATCACAGTCGATCTAGCGGGGACTATGCTAAACATTTATCATACTACGGACAATCTATATAAACTAGTACACTAGTCAGAATATAAATGCCGTTTGTATTTATATCCGGGGCGATTATTTTAAGGATTTCCGTATTAACAAATTCCTTTACACTGACAAAATTTTTTTCTCGATCGGTCTGTATTTTTTTAGTATGAAATGGTGTCTAAACTATAGGTGATTTGACTTTGTCATGATGATCGCTCTTAACTTATCAATTTGAGGCATAATATCTATAATGGCAGTTTTTCTAAAGGAAGTCGGCAAAACTTCGTCTAACTGAAGAATATATACTTTAAGAGGATCGCATTTGAAATCTTTCTTCAATCGATTGTTCAGCATTCATTTCTTTCTTTCTAAGGGTGCAGCAACAAACGACCTTTACTCGTTTTGTGTTTTTTTTCTTCATTTAATCAACTTACCATAATACGCTTAAGATCTTCCTCCGATGGCTGTTCGTAGCCATCCTGATACCAGATCAACTTGTATATAACCGCCAACTGGTTGCGTGTAAGCGGCGGAATGTTGCTCGCCTTGCACTTGGCCACAATGTCATCAGGTAGCAACTACAATATGCAAATAAAAAACAAACAAAATAATAAATATTTAAGGGTTCCTTCGCATCAATTCAAATGTTTACTTACCGGACATGTTGGATGCGACGGCTGTTCGCAGTTCATCAGTTCGAGTATCTCATTCTTTATTGACTCACTCTTACAAACAACCGGCGAATTGCCTGTCGTCTGCTTTTCCTTATCTTTTTGCGCTTTCTTTTCGCGCCGCTTCATAGCGCATTGATTCTCCGGCACAACACATTCCGGTCGCATGCCTACCGCTAGGCATTTCTTCAGTCTACACTCTTGACATTTACGTCGCATATACATGTCCATTTCACAGGAGTGCCCAAATTTGCAACAATACACAGCGTTTTTCGTGACACTTCGGCGAAAGAAACCCTTACAGCCTTCGCAGGTGAGCGCATTGTAATGATAACCTGATGCCCGATCGCCGCACACCAAACACAGTTCCTCTTGCAGGCGCGGCGCTGGACCCTTTTTAAGCTTCTTAACATCACAACTTTCATTGGCCGAATAGCCGTTGAGACTGCTCGAAGGCGAGAGATCATCGCGACCTGGAAAGTAGAAGAAGAAAGGGAAATAGATTAAAGGGTTGTTGTTTTATTTGATAGCTGAATGACAAAATTTCGAAATGAGTTAAGACATAAGAGCTGATTAAGACAGGTTTGAGATACAATTTTTTGTGAGAGAAATTAGAATAAAATTTGCATCAAGCCAACGAATCAATTCGTTCAAGCCAAGAATTTCATTACTAATTAGCAGCTGTTACTATATTATTACTATTAATTTTGCTTTATTGTTTGCCAGTTGTCAATTTTGTAAGGTTTATTTAACTGGCTGCGGTAAAATATAAATATGTTTTGTGATCATTTCAATTTTCTAGCAAACTACATACACTGCAGAAAAAAGTTCCAAAATCTAAGCGAAATCTTTTTTTCCTTACGAATTTTCAGAGAAATCACATGAAGTGGCTGACACGAACTCGTGAAGAAATTTCTGACCGATTTCTTAAAGAAAATTATGAAAAAATTTTGAAAAAACTCTTCACATCGCAGCTATTATTTGCATTGCTTTACCGATTTTCTTCCGAAATTTCGTAAAAGAATCGCAGTTTGCATTGTACATTTCACCTTAGAAAGTTCGAGAGGTGTTGTCTAGAAATTTCATGAGTTCAACTCGATAAAAAAATTCCAAGCATCACTATGTAACTGTCAATATGTACAAATCTGTACAAATGCACCAATCGTGTGACTTCACCTTAAGAGATCTCTACTATTCAGAATACTCTGAAGGCAGAGTAGTCATATTATAACATCACACCACCTCGTACGTATTATGTATGTGTATCATGTGTATCCCAACATATTGCTATAAATTGTATGCCTATATATAAAAATATATCGGAACTCAAAACGCACATTTGTTATAATATCGCTTGAATATTAGTCACCTCACGCGATCACATCACATCGTTCAATATCAGATTTAGTGATGACACATTAAATTCTAATTAGATTGTATCATAAACAATTACATATCATAGTATGTCTCCACGTGACATCTCAACACTCGCTTTACGTGCAGCATCATATGATATTTTGTCACATCATGTAATGGTATCACGTGATATAATATCACATCAATATCAATATATGTACATATGATCGACTCTAAAAACCATTTAAAATCACATTACGTAACAGGATATGCACACATAACTATTTGAAATACATATGCATTATGAATAACATCGCATTACAGTTTCATATATCCCTTGATAATATATTGCGGCATAACGTCACATCGCATCGCAGCAATTTAATGTCATAGGCAATTAACATGCGATTTTCAATGGTAAGCATATACATATGCGTAAATGTATGTAAGTATGTATGCATGTCACACACATTCATATCACATCACATAAAGTCACATCCCAAATAAGTTTCGATAACTTTGTGTTACTCATTTGTTGCAAAATATTTTGAAATTTCAAACTAGTATATTCAATGCTAAATTTAACTTTTGTCTTTTCTCAACAGGTGAGTCGGATATTGAACTGGCGCACGTGTGCACATAGACAACACACACAACTACACACAACAACAAATATTCGATTTTAAATACAAAAAAATTTGCTACTTAAAGGCAAAATTATGTACGTAAACACAAACACACCCATACAATTTCATAAACAGGTTCACACGACTACCAGACACAATGAGCCACAATTTGGGGAGCACAAATTTACCTGTGAGCATATTTGGCACACCACATCAATTTAAGAATATTTACAATAAACATACGCGTCGAACAGATTTTATGTATAGAAAGTAAGACTTTATAATATTATGAGATTCGTAAAAATTTTTAATTGAAATTTCTTTATTAGCGACGTAAAAAATACTTAAGCACTCCAACAAAGGAATAGCCCGCAGAAAGTTTGCGAATTAAGACAACGATTCAGACGTGTATTTCAAAACAAAATGCAAAACGACGCGGCCAGCGGAGTGGCGGCACTGAACTGAGCCGGTGAAGATGAATGACAAAGCACAGCGACATCAAATAAAATATACAAGTAAAATATAAAGACATAAGTGGAAAAAAATGAATATACTTAGATTGGAAATGTACGAGATTTCTCTCTTTTTATACACACGCACACATATTTATACATACATACATGCATACTTACTTACATTTACTGTCCGCTTAACAATGACTAAATGAAGGCCTCACGAATTGAGCGCGACCTGATTGTCAGCCATAATTTAAACCAAAAATTTTATCGACAACGAGCTAACCAAGGCGTATGAGTAATCGGCGAATGACGAAAATAAGCGATGGAAATTAATCGACCAAGTGACTGTGCGAATGAACGAATGGACGACTGAAAGACTAATTGACTGGCGAAGAGTCAATGGTAAGCGTTGTTTTTTAATATACATACATATGTACATATAGCAAATATGAGGTACGCAACCACTTTAATAGAAACATTCAAGCAAAAAAGTGTTGATGTCAAAAAAAAATTTGTATTTTCGGATTCGTTTAGAATATGCGAATACGTTGAGTGGACTACCAAAAGCAAGCAATCAATGCATTTATTAACGTACATTTCAACTACAAACTCATATGTGCCCATAATTTTGAAAGTGGTCTAAGTCACTTTATACCTTTTGTGCTTAAACGGGCATTTACCTGCACCTGAACGTGTCGGTTATTCGTTTAACTTCATCAAGCAAAGGCAAACGGGTTTGTCATTAGTTTATGACGATAGAACGATTTACAGATGTATTCAGTTACAAGTAATCGACCATTGAAGCGCAAGAGTTGTGAACTGACTTAGACCACTTTCAAAATTGTGGGCTTATATGTAGATATGTGCATACATATGTACATATTTTCAACAAATCCTATATGCAAGGCTTTTGGTACATATGTACGTATGCAAATATATGAAATATAACAATAAATTATGCATGAACTGTTGCGCACAAGACGGGTGGTAAGCCTTAGAAAACGATCGTATCACTGAAATCAACAAATTATTATAAATTGAAACGAGATAAATAATGTTAACAGCAGAAAGCGCAAAACGATACTCACTAATATGCAAACATTCAGCTATGTATTTATGAAGAGAGGCTAAAAAAGCAAGGTATGCGGTAGAGTTTAGTTTTAAATATCTATTTATAGATTTCGTTTACAGAATCATGTAGCTGAGATATCAATCACTTTGGTTCGATAAAGATGTGGTGCTAAATTTCAGAAACAATGATTGGTATCTTTATGATAAATCAATGCTAATTAAAATCAACGCTGTCTGTTAAAAAGTTTCTAAAGAACACATATTCGTCTACTTGATATTCTTTTCAGCTAAGTCCTCGAGAGCTACAGCGAGACAGCAAGGCTAAGCAAGGTCCTGTCTAAGGGTAGTGTAAACCAGAAACGGTGGCGAGTGGACTCAGAGTGGCGAGGAATCTCTCGAAATATTATTATAGGCTTACTTCCCTGCGGTCGAGGAGCCAGCCTGACGCTGCAGCATCAATTGCAGGATGGAGTAGCCTTGCTCGAGATCTTGTGACGCCATCTAGACTGGAGTGGGCTTTGAGCTCCTTTTCGCTGTTCAGGTCGCCGCGTGCAGACTGCATATTTCTTGCGATGTTGCAGAAAGCGGGTCAGAAGACCATATTTGAAGGCTGTTTAAGACTAACCTAGGTTCCAACGTCTTGAAGGGCTGCTGGGTTATCTTCTTGCCCAAAGTGGGCAGTAGTAGCTACGCGTACCCTATGCACTACTTATAGGAAGTATACAATACAAAAAACGTAGCGGGATGCGGCTCTAGAGAACGGAGAACTCGTGTTGGGGAACTTCCTGGACATAGCAGGGGCCTTGAACAATGTCTCAAAGCAAGCCATTTCAGACGGAATGACGACGATAGGAAGTGGATAAACAGTATGTTGAGCCGCAGAAGTTTTTCAGCGTAGTAGGGTAGGCACGAGACCACCAAAACGGTAAACAGAGGGGGCTTATTATCGCCGCTACTATGGTTGCTGGTGGTCAACAGGATACTAAAGAAAAGAAGAAGGACGTGCCAAACTTACTGCATATTTATACGCATAATGTTATTGTCATAGTAAGCGAAAAGTGTCCGTCCACACTCAGCTCACTTATGAGCCAAGCACTACGGGAGATACATATTTGAGCAACTAAAGTGGGGCTTAGCATCAACGCTGAAAATACATATGCGGAAATGGCGCAGAAAACATTTCTTAAAATAATAGTAAGTGTATAAAGACTATCAATCATCGGCATGACAGGAGCACTGAGAACTACACCAACGGCAGCAATTTATATCTTGTTGCATCCCCTGCCAACGAACCTATCGGCCAAGAATAGGGCGTTCAAAACTGCCGCCAGGCTCAATGCTGTGGGGCAGTTTGTGTGCAGGTCCTACGACTACACACACAGTATTATAGCGTCAACTTTACATGGACGGATTGACTACATGATCCCGGTTCTGCACTTTGAGACGAACTTCGAAGCTACTATAGAGGTCGAGAGCTGGCATGAGAGTATTAGGAGTGCTAACTCTGTGAATATTTATACAGACGGGTCGAAGATGGAGAAAGCATTTGGGCGGCAAACGTCTGCGCAGAGCTCGGAGTCGTCTACCGAACTGCTCCAGCATTTTCAGGCGGATTTATTGGCTATTAAGAGGGCGGCGGTGCTACTGAGCAGCAACCTTGCAAATAAATAGATGAATCACTATATTGAAAGTCAGGCTGCAATAAAGGCGCTACTATCGCATATGACTTAAGTACATATTAAAACAAATGTATTCGTTCGCCAACAACACATAATTGGTAGCAACGGGAAAGCGCGACAAATTCAATTTACATAAATATGCATTTATACAATTCAATGCGTGGAAACATGCTGTCATAAGTACTATATGTGTCAAGCAACAAAGAAGAAAAAAAAAACAGAAAACCAACACATGCATTCACGCATAATTTTTTTTTAACTTCAGTAATTTTCCAATACTCGTAGGTCGAACAATATGTAAGAGACTGTGAGATAAAGAATACCTCAGCGCATGCGCGACAGTTGAATACCTAGCATGCGCTGTACTCAATTACGTTTCCAGCTAGCAACTGTAGTTGTACTCATACCTTGATAAATGCATAGTTGGTAGTTATAAGATGTTTGGCAGCGTAGTTGTGGGTTTTTTTTTTCAAAAAATACGCATTTGGAATTTAGTATTCTTAGCGCGCTGTTCTTGGCTATCAGCCATCGGTTGGGTAGCTACTGGTGTTGGTTAAGTAACACACTATTGCGAAAAAATAAACTATAAATAAAATATGGTGATGACATTTTTAGTGAAAAAATTTATTTGAAAATTATAGTAGAAACTATAATGAGTTTAAGAACCCAATTCCGCAACTTAAATATTCGAGCTAGATTTAAAGATGTATTGCCGAAAATTTTTCCAAAAAAAAACCAGCGATTGTTATTAATGGCTTAATTAATTTCCTCTTTAATTTCCTTGCTTTTATTGGTTTTTCTTTATTACGTTTACAAGCGAAAAGGGGAATAAAAGATTATTTACTTTAAGTTACATCTCGTTTAAAAGAAAGGATTTTATTTATTAAAAAAAACTTTTTCACTGAAGATTTAAAAAAAGTGCAAGCGATTGACTATTTTGTAGTTCCAATATTATTGTATTGTGATATAGAAAAACACAAACCCTCATCTGTGCCCCTCTTTATACAACTATCGGTTTGTCATAAATTAGTTGGCCAAATTTACATGCAAATGTATATAAATTTTGGATGGTTTACATTATTATGATAATACATTTATGTATTTTCGACTGCTCTAACGAATTGTACAGAAGTTTGTATCAGGTACATATCGTATTTTTCAACTAAATGAAAAGATCTTGTCCAATAAAGGTTGCAAGCTTTTTATAATTAGCTAAGAAGTACATAAGTTACCTGTTACAATATGGATTTCAAATGAACGATGTTTACTAAACATGAAAATGTATTGCTCGTATTATTTGTAATCAAAATACGCCTAGTTGGACTCGTTTGTCAAACGGACAGTTACAAATTTAAAGGGACAAAATAAGTCATCTAGAGTTATTGAGAGAGTGGTTAAAGATACAAATCTTAACCAGATATGACTGCCAGATGCGATGAATCTTCTTGAAGCGCCACACGCTGAATTAATTAATGAAATTGATAGGACAAACTAGTATTGCTACTAACTCCAGTTTTTTTTCATAAACTATATTTCTTTTATGAACCTTACTGAGCCAAACTCTTCAGATTTCATCGTATTTTAAAATAGTTCCCTGACTGTTTTTACTTCTATGTTCCCTTATTAATATAAATATCTTTTATTTTTCTTCTTGAGCTACTCTCTTAGTAGCCCAACAGAATCTAAGGTTGTGATTTTTAAAGTATTCGATCCATAAAAATATATAAAGTTGGTGACACTTATTTTCATACTAAACTATACATAGGTTGCCATATGTTTAAAAATTTAAAAGAATTTTTTTTAAAGCGACCAGAGTTTCAACGAAGTAAAAACAATATTATGAAAAACAAACATTACTGTTTTTATGCGGGTGTTGTTGAAAAAACGTATAAATGTGCTTATTACTTGGAAGTGCATGTATGTTTGAAAAAACATAAAAATACATTCATCTATAGAAAGTATTCTCTCGGAAATATTATTAAAACGGATATTGTAACATAAGTTCAAAAGTTTGACTGGGTGGCAACCCGAAAATATGTCTGGAATAAAACACGTCAGATTATTACTCATTTGACTCTGATATTGTCATATTTTTTATAATTTAACGGAATGTGAATCTTATCCATTTCTTGAGAATAATCTGTCATGGTTTGCAGAAGATACGAATTTTTTCGTGCTAAATGTGAGCTCTAAACCACTGTGTGCCGCAACGAATAAAAAATGTTACTCATACGCAGTGTCTCGTGCGGACAATGCTTTTTCAATCAAACTATTTGTCTTTGTTATTATCATTGTGGCGTTTGATATTTATTTCAACAGTGTTTTATACCACGATTTGTTTTTTAGGAAAAATTGAAAAATCAATAGAGTCTAATGCTAGAGACATACATTCTAGTATAATATATGTAAATAATATTGAAATTATAATTTCTATACCACATTTGTGTAGCAGGCATAAGCGCTAGAAGTTATAGCTGCTAATTCGCAGATCAGCACATCTCCTCATTAGACTTATTTCTCTAGACTTCAGCAGGGATTGAACCCGAATCATCAATGTACTCACATCAAATGCGGCTGATTCGCCGCTTTTTAGCTTTTAACTAAAATACTCGTATGCGTATATATAAGTAAAATATTAAAATTTATCTGCACTTCAAACACTTTCTTTGGGAATAAAATTTGTATTGAAGGGGTCCTAAGAATTTATTTGTATGTATTTCAATGCTTTAAATATGATTGATTGAAAAATAAAACAGCCTACATGACAATCACCAGATAAGGGCACCACCCAAGTAATTGTTTAAGTCGCTAACGTATAGCCTCTACCAACATCTCCCAGGCAACCTGCCGAGCTGTGAAAAGTACTTAACAACATACACATACATACATACTTACATATGTTTATGCACGCACGTAAATATAAACCTCTCATTGTTGGAGATATGCAATTATTTTTCCAACGCCCCAACAAGCATTCGGAAATTCAAGCTTTGCGATAGCCTTGCGTATTAAATAACATCAATAAATTCCATTTTATTAATTTTTCTTTTAACATTTGCACTCATTGTTTTTTTTTTTTGTTTTACTTGCATACAAAAGCTGCTCAAGACAAGTTCACTTAACATGAACGCTGGCAGACAGTTGGACTATGCATTTGTTGCCACTAATTAATTGCAATCACCCTCACGTTTTTCGCAGGTGACTATTGCCTCTAGGTAAAATTAGAGATGCGATGAAATGTGTTGTTTAAAATGAATGAAACGGTGAAGAATTGATAAAAGTTAGTTATCATCAAATAGAAATTAGCTCAGTTCTGCAATGCATTTAAGAAAACAAAAGCTTCAGTGTACCAGGCACTGATGACGAGCCGATTTAAATAAACTGTTTGTTAGAATATACGAAATCTAAAACTAAGCCAGACAGGAGACGTTGCATTTACCGAGAAGTAAATATTTGAATTTATTTTGGAACTAATGATGGGAATAAAAGTTTGATTGCCGATTCAAAATGGTAATTGATTGACGCATATTTCTGCATGATTGTCTTTTTATAGTAGCATGAATAACAAAAAAAAAACAATAATAATTTGTTAAAAAAGTAGCAATTTGACGTTGTTTTTGTATGAAAAACTGTTCATATATGAGAGTTTTTCATGGCAGAGACTACCTCGGAAGGAGGCAAACGCCGTTAAAAAAGAAACTTTTTGTTTGTCGGCCTTATCAGGAATTATACCGGGCGGTAATAAAAAGTACCATCAGCACATCACTCTTAATTCATAACGCGGAAGTCGAATTGGTGGCTGAATGAATAAAGGAAATAAATTATTTATGATTTTTTAATAACGATAAAATGAGATTTGCGTATACGGCGCCGTATTTGATAAAACGGTTTCTATCTCAACCATTGCACTATGGTCCCAAATCAATTTTTTTGGCAGAAAAGCAAAAAGAATAAAATAAAAAGTTTCAAAAAGCGTATATATTTTATGAATGGCAACACTCCAATCGATCAAGAGAATATAATGAAAAAAGATAGGTGGCAACACTACCGGTTCGTCAAGCTTTCAAAGTAGGAAGTTTAAACACGTGAAATTAAATCGCTATCAAAAGAGTGTTACAATTACCTTAACAGCAAACTGTGCAAACGAAATTATAAAGAGGATATATAATGGATATTGAATCCCAATGTAAGTGGTTTAAACACATTATTTCCGATTTTATATTTATTTTGTCCTTGTCGTTATTCTTGAGTGTTGTAATTATGGGGTTTGTATTCAACATAACCTATATGTTTCGTAGAAAAAATGTTGTATTTGGGCATGAACTTGCATAAATGTACAAACGTGGAAGTGTTCGCCAAAGTGTGTATTATATGTAGAAACTTAGATGTCGCCAGCATTTTTCAGCAAACTCCCACAATTGTCTTTTATTTTAGCACAATTTCCGCTTAGCCGTGCCGAAATGCTTTCGTTTTGGCAAAAAAAAAAAATTGGCTGTGTTCTTATATGTATATGTCATAACTATTTACTTCGCCAACTTTCAACTTCGTAGCTGCATTAGTTTAATTTATGCCAAAAGAAATTGAATTGGGACCATAGTGCATTGGTGGCAAAGGCATAAGCACAGGATTTTTGAATTTATTCAAATTTCGAACAACGTTTATCAAGACGAGAAAACTTGCGAAGACTGTAAGCCCTTAAAAATACATATCGTTACCTTAATATAGAAAGACCCTAACAAAAGTCCTAACTCAAATACAGTTTGAAAGTTTAATAAAAACTAGAGTTCTCCAGTTCCAAATTTCGTCGAAACGCTGATTTTTTTAAACACAATTTTTAATCTATTGCTATAGTATTTGTTTTTCCTATACTATTAGATGGATTGTGAGTTATCTGATCGCTTTTGAATGCATCTGAATTCCAAATGAAATTAAGTTAGGGCCTTTCTATATTAAGGTAACGACAGGTAACATGGACAGAATATATATCCATCACTGTGAAAATAATGGATAAGCACCTGAATAAAAGCTATAAGTCAGGAAAAAAGGACTAATAAAACTTTGTGTGGACAT
>JAPVRG010256853.1:0-12123 GCA_029783565.1 Rhagoletis cerasi
GAAAGAGGATCTCATAAGCTTTCCAACCCCTTTTTTGATAACAAAATGTTGCTTCTATCGAAAGCGCTACGTTTAATTCGCTGATAGTGTTCAAAAAACACACTGAAAACCGAATAACTATTTATTTGACGATTGGGGATGCATGCACATTTGTATGTACATATCAGGGATGGAAAAGTCCCAAATTATGAGCCATTTTCCACCCTTTTAAGGCCACCTGACCCTTTAGGCTCAATCGAGAGATGTATTTGATCCAGACAAGACTAATTGTTTCTATTGCAAAATTCATTTTTATTTAGTTACATATCGTCATTATGAATAAAAATGCCCTAATTGGCCATTTTTCAGATGTACGTTATTTCATTATTTACTGCATCATCTACATATGAATGGTCGCCTCATATAACGTTGTAAGCGACAAGTGCTTCAAAACTAGTTTCTTTAACTTAAAAGATATAAATATATATGTTTTATTATTTAAAGGCAAGCTTCTTGAAGACTGTTATGCTGAAAAATTAGAAAACCAAATCAAATGACCGTATGTGCGTCAGTAAACAAGTATTTTTCTATTTCTGCAAAATTATAATTTTGTCCCTTACAACGTGTATGAGGCGATCATTCATATATTAAATTACATACTTATGATTTGTTAGGTAGTGATGCTGTGTGAAACTTGAAAAACTCAGCCATATCTTATCGAAATTTCGAGTTCAAGGTATGATAGGACACGTGTTTATCGTCTACAACATTTTAGGTCAACACATAATTATTCGTGAACTGGACACTATTGGAAGTATTTCTGATAATTAAATTTTTCATGAATAGAAACTGTTTCGATTTCTTTTTATACCCGAGCGCACTTGTGAACAAGGGTATTATAACTTTGTTCGCATAACGGAATCGAGATGGATATAGACATATACATATATACCAACATGACCTCCGTAATTTCTTGAAAGATTTTCACATCTGAGATGTTATTGGAAATATATTTTCTCTCACTTTTTATTTCGCTGAAGCAACCTATTTACATCCGACGATTTTTAAGCAAATAAAGGTTTTTCAAAGAAGCTATATTACGTCTTGTTTTTACCCAATTTCGGCCCAATTTCAAATTTTCAAATTCCATCGATTGGAAAAGTATGTATGTATTGGACCATTTTCCACCCTTTTAAGGCCAAAGAAAAATAATTACTAGCGCATTGAGTTACATTTTTTCAAAGAAAATTAATTATCAAATTCTTGATTTTTTTCTTTTTTAGGGCAGAGCAAAGCAGATGATGTCGCATCAATTGTAGCCAAAATAAAAAGATTATGCGTGCAAAGGAAACCAGGTATGTGGAAAATTAACTATGTTCTAATAAAAATTATTGTTTTAACATTTTAATAAAAGTAACTAAACTTAAGATACGTTTTAAGTCTGTACTCCCATAGCAGATCTCTGCATTTTATACCTAATGTCTATTTTCTATCATACATATGTAAATATATTAGAATAAATATCTTAAACAATGAGAACTCGCTTATTTTATGTGCATGATTAAAATTAGCTTATGCAGCTTAGTATTTTGCTTGAAATAGATGTGACCTCTTTTTAGGTAAAGTACTTATGTGAGATTATGTAAAACGTGTTTGATACCCCCTTTATGCACTTATACACACATATAAATACAAGCAGAAAAAAACCGGCCAAATATATTTCACTTAGCACATGATTTGGTAACTATATATGTATGTACATACATGTAACCATATAATGTAACTATGTATGTATATCTAAATCATGTGTTGAGAGCAACATATTTACATAGTTGGCGTAACTAAACTCTTTTCTCTGTGTCCATAAATGAACAACATTCGGTCGCTCTTTGCTACAATGTCTAAGGTTTCGTAGATGATAAGCGTTATTACGGGACGCCCTAATGTACATATGTACATATGTACATACATACATTCAAATGTACACGTTCACATGAAATACATGCACTGATTGGAGAATTATCATATTAACGTGTCATTCACAACCTTTTACATATACATATAATGCTACAATATGCACACATATGTACATATATTGATATTCATGCATATAATTATATTTATCTGCTCGGATATCCGAATAAATGGATAAAATCCGTATATCCGGTTAATATCCGTTCATTTGGTTATCCGGTTCTCAAAATTACTGAATCTGTTGAGTTACAAAATAAATAATAAAGCTCTTCATTAAAGCACAAACAAATGTTATTTAGATCCGTATATATGTACATATATGGGGAAATATTTTGAGATTGGGATTTTTCAATTAAAAAAATTTAATTTTCAAACTCGTAGCTTAATTGAAATACATTTTAACCCGCGTACCTAATACTTTTTAATAGGTACTCGATTTAAACCTTTTCTAAATATATAAAATACGTACATGTTAAAGAATTTTTTTCATCACATTTTTCATGTATGTCACGCACTCAATAGGTCGTCACAAAAATAATAGCAGTTGTCAGCTGTATAGCTTTCAAATTGCTTTCTGCATACCTAAACTTGACAATTGCTTATAAATATGACAATAGATATAATGGCGAGTTTTGTCAATGCATGCTGTTAGTGGCAATACTTCTATTATAGAACCCTTGAATAAAAGATTTCATGCGAGAAACCTAGTTGATTGATTTAATGACATTGGAAGAGATAACTTTTTCAAGGAAATCAACATTTGTTTTATGCCGTTACATCACCCCTTCACTTTTGCATCAACGCCACAACGGCTCAATTAATCTCATCAGTTTCAGATTTAAATTATGATGAGTGTTTATTTTTGGTTGTCATGAAGTTTTGGATGTTTTAAGCTTTATTAATTTTTTATTTTAATTACTAACACGCAGGCACACTAATCGCTACAAACTTGTTGGGTTGAATTGGGCAAGCAGATTAGTTGACATGAATTTTCTGTTGTAAATGCCTATTATAAGTAAGATAGTAGAAGTTTGATATCGCAATAAAAATTTAATGTATGTATACAACATTTTTTATTGAAAGACCCCAATTTGAAAAAATATTTGGGTCTTACCTAGTGGTAGTATTTATCCCTAATTGCTCAGCTACAGAAGTCGCTTCTATAAGAATTTACTTTAAAATGCGCTCACAAAGCTACGACTATTTAATAAATGCAAAACTAATGTCGGCATTTTAAACAAGGCAACAAGCTTTCCGGCTTACCATGAAACATGAATCAACGCAATCGAGGTGATTAATATAAACAATAACATTTCCTATGTTCTAAAGCATAAACCGTAAAACAAATACAAACGACAGAAAATGAAATTTATTTACTCTACAACTAATATGGCACTCAAAACAAAAGAAACTCGTAGAAGCACTCCACTCCACTTCACTAAATGGAAAATGGGAAAATCATTACAAAATATAAATGAAACATTTACTAAAATTTTAGTTATAAGTATACATACATACATATGTACATATGTACGTGCCTATACTAACGTAGATAATATACATATATACCTTGAATAGCATATAAAAGAAAATAAAATGTAACTGCAACGAAAGCGAAATCAAACTACCTGCAATTAATTACTAAAGTCAAAGTCGAGAGGAAGCAAATTAAACACAAAATAAACAAAAAATTACAAAAACACTGTAAAATCAAAACTAATTTGAAATCACAAAAAATGAGTAGTGAACGTGAAAAAGCATAAAAGCAGCGAATGAAAATAAACGTGGCATTACGAATAGTATGCATGTGTGTATGTGCATACATATATACTCATATCCATTAATTCACATTGCTATAACAAACTCAAACCGGCCTCGTGAAATATTGTAGTCTACGTAAGTTATAAAAATAACACAAACCAGAAACTGATGAGAAATTAACAAACAAAAACAAAAGAAAAACAAAAACAAAAACAAATCACGAAACTCGTAAATGAACAAATCAGCTGAAGAATAGGCTTGGTTTAAACATCAATGCAGCAACATACAGCTCGTGCAGTATGTACTTTGGATAAAAAAGACCAAAACTAGCAAACGTTTTTGCTATCTATAATTTGGAGCATTTCACATGCAAAACTCATGTTTTTCAAAACTTACTCTAAACTGGTTCGAACTGAAAGTTCAACTGGATAGCCGTCGAAGGCGACCAAAAAATACCTCTTGCCTCTTCTTCATTACCGGTGCGGAAAGTCCAATTTGTCGGCATACTAATAATTCCAGGGGGTCTACTCTGTATTGCGATTCGAAAGAAAAATCATTCGGATTCGGATGCTTGACACTATGAATATGTATTAGTCCGTGTCGCCTTTCGAATCGCATTGGCTTTCGAATCGCAATACAGAGTAGCCCCCCAGGCTTCTTCTCAATGTGAGCCAATTATGTCCGCACTGTTTAGGGCCGCTTTCACCATCTCTGGTTAACGGTTTAGTGTTAACCACTCAGGCCGGTTATTCAATGTTTGGTTAATACTAACTGCAGGTTAAATATTGTTATAGACGTGATCGACTCCACGCCTATAACACATGATCGATTAAGCAGTCGATATATTTAACTGGAGATTTGACTCCGATTAGTGTTAACCAGGCATTGAGTAACAGTCAAAAATTGTCTTAATTTCTTCATCTTTTTAAGTTCGATTTTGTTTACTTAATGGTTCCTATATATATAGCGAAAGTTTCGGTTCTTCTGTATTGCTGATTGTTGCCTTTTCTTCGTTGCCTAGCATTTTGTCTCCTCTCCTATCGTTGTATACAACATAAGTATGTACACAAGTACTTTCCTTTTGTTTTTCTGTAATACGATCGCCCATGTTTTCACTTTTAGTCCGTTGATTATGGGAAGTGAATGTCAATTTCGTTGGATTTATACGCGGCATAATCCTCTAACTCGCTTAAGAAATACACAGCAAAATGATTTGAATCCGCATCGGGTAGTGAAATTGGTCTGAGATGCTAATTATGTAAGTATCAAAAACAGCGATGTGCAGAGAGACATTTTACTTTGTTCGCGTTAAAATAAAATCTATAGAAACATTTAAAAAGCCTCTCCCGTGTGATATATTTTAGCCGAGCTTGATCTAAAAACAAAGCAAAAACATTTAGACGCGGGCGATAAATCTATGTACATATGGGGTTTTATTATGTACGCTCTCGAATTGATACCAGTGTCCACATTTCTGTTATGATCGGTAGGTGACAAAAATTACAGTATTGATTATGTTATGTCGAAATATGTATGAGTTTGCATCACAATTAAGAGACGAGATGACAATTGAAAAAACACTACAGCAATGAGAATGGCATAGCCGTTGAATTGTTTGGCAAGCATTCATGAATTTTAAATTATGTAGCCACGCAAACTAACAGATATGTATGTATGTATATTAGGGCGGAGCAATTTAATTTCGAAAAAATGTAAATATTTCAAAAACGGTGACAATTTAACCTGAAAAATTTTTGCTTATCAGGGAGCTCACATGCGATACCCGGATGTATGTATGTCTAAAATATCGTTTTTTCACCTTCCTGTAAACAACATGATAAGTAAGGGTGTTTTTCCCCGATTTCAACAGTTTCGATAATATGCAAAATTAGACTTAATGAAATAATTTGACCAAGTTTAATAGAAAGCGATATTACTCGTAAAGAGATTGTTGTAAGCATTACTAACTTGGAGTAAAATAGTGTCCTTAGTTATTGAAATATGTATCAGAGTTTTCGTATTTCTGAAATTTACCGTTATATGAGAAGTGGGCGTAATTTTAGTCCGATTTCAAAATTTTTTAAAATAATATTTTTTTATGCCGAGGGCAACAACTGTACCGAGTTTGGTAGATATGTATTAATCGGTTAGTGAGATACACATACATATGTGTCATAAGTGGGCGGTGCCACGACCATTTTCCAAAAAAATCTATAATCTCATTTATTGCTAATATATTATTGAAAACATCGATTTTGAGTGAATTAGCTTCAGTAATTACTGTTGATAAATCGAGGCCATGTCTGTCCGTCCCTCCGTTACCACGATAACTCGAGCAAATCTGCAAACTGTTACAAACAACCGTTATGCGAACAAAGTTATAATACCCTTGTGCACAAGTGCGCACGGGTATAAAATGCATCGTCAAAAGCCAATCAAGGCCTAAATCTTAAAAGAGGTTGCTGAACCTACTTGGACTAATAAAACTTTTCGATATTTGGTTAAAATATTGTACGGGAACGGAACGTGACTTCTCGAGTTAAATTAATCATCAAAGCTGGAGGACGACATGTCTGCTATTAAAACTAGCTAATTCTTTTTTTTAGAGTGGAACATAAATTATGAAAATAATTAACAAAAAGCGCTTCAACAGGCATGGCTTTCAATGCAATCCCCTTTTTCCATTAAAACACGAGTGAAGGTGTCTTACGCAAAAATATGTTCCCTCGAGGTTTACCACAAATTTATTAGAATTATTTTTTGTTGTTGGTTTAAGGGTATTCAATATGATTAAGACTTTTCATTACAGAACAAATTTAACCAATCAATAAATATTCGAGACAAGAAAGCTTACAGTTTAGATTAAAAATATAACATCTACTAGTGAAATAAAAGTCGGCAGTTTTTTTACCGGAAGTGTACATATCCATGAAACCACAAAAAAAGACAAGGAGACCGCACAAAAAAAAAATATTTAAAAAAAAATCCTCAGTTAATGCTGCACCTGTAATAAAATTTACTCTGTTCTAAACCACCTCAAACAGTCAAAACACGTTCCGACTGTTCCCGCTGACTGGCATCAATAGAAATGAGTATATATTTGGGTATGCTTAATTCTAATGTTTAATACATGGGTCATTTCCAAACAATGTGTACTTGGCAGGTATTATTATATTTTTTAAGATTTAAGATAAATTTATCCTCTGAAATTGTTTACTTATGGGAAAATCTGTGCAGATTACGAAACTGCTTTTAGGCTTTTTAAAAAAAATTTTTTTTTGTGTTTTTAAGTGAATTTATCATTGCACAATTTAAGTTTGGCTAAATATTTCCATCCTTTCATCCTTTTTAATTGTGTAAGGATTAATGATTTCCAGGTTTATATATTTTCGAGAAATAAGTAATTAAAATAAAAAACCTTTTTTTTTATCTAAAAGTGACATTCCGGAAATTTGTCACTCAGTATTTTATGAAAAAAAAAACACTAAAAATAAAATAATTACCAATGTCTGTTAATTGTTTAAGGAGTTTTAATGATTTCCCTTTTTTCATATTTTCGAGTTATTAAAAGTTATTACAATAAAAAACCCATTTTCGCCTAAAAGTGACAGTCTGGAAATTTTTCACGTTTTTTGTGTTTTTAGAAAACGGAATTATAAAAACAAGGATATCATTAAAACTCCTTAAGCAACCAACAGATATAGGTGACTTTTTTACTTTTAGTATTTTTTCATAAAATACTGAATGACATTCTGGAAATATTTAGCCGTACTTACCAAGGTGCACTGATATATTCACTTAAAACACACAAAACAATTGCTTTTGTGAAGTAATTTTTTATGTCATTCGATAAAGAACTTCTTGCGCTTCTTAATTTCAATGAACTTGGAGCAAACATATAATAATAATAATAATAATTTGGCGCTTACACATATGTTAGTGTTTGGCCGAGCTTCTCCTCCGATTTGTGGCGTGCGCCTTGATGTTGTCACACAAAGGGGAGGGACCTACAGTTTTATGCCGACTCCGAACGGCGATTGTATTTTTGTGAGAAGCTTTTTCATGGCAGAAGTACCCTCGGAGGTTTGCCATTGTCTGCCGAGGGGTGACCGCTGTTAAGAAAAAACCTTTTCTCTAAACTTTTTTGCGACGTTGACCAGGGCTTGAACCCAGGCCTGCGGGGTGGAAGCGCGCACTGCTTACCACTACACCACAGCGGCCACAAGCAAGCAAACATATAATCAATGTTAATATCACGGCAAAATTAGAAAAAAGTGACATACATACTGGAAAATTCGGAGGGACAGTATTGTAACAGAAAGCCACGTTTATGCTAATAATATTTTTCCGACAAAAATAGTATAAAACAATAGAAGTTAAGGCAGTCATAGACAAATAGTTTCGCTTCTTTGCATTGTTCCCTTGTTTTAAATTTTTTTCATTTTGATTATCGAATAACCTCAGCGGGGACAAATATTTTTGTACGCAATAGATATAGTATATCAAAGAAATACCTTTCGCAAAATAAAACACAACGGATTACCATAATAAAAGAGAGTTTTGTAGGTGGTGGCACTTTGTTTGGAAATGACCCTCATACATATATTTATTTATTTATTTAGTCTAATCATACACAGACTATTAATAACAAGAACAAGACTTATAAAGTATAATAAGATAATTAAAATAGATTAACAATTCAATTATTGAGAATTATTATTATTTGTATACATAAAAACTCGCACGTTTATTATTCTTAAACACCATTACTTAATCTTCGGCCATGAACTTGGTTTATTTGTCCCGGCGGTGGGACCATAGTCGACAAATCAAGTATTTCATTGTTGTTGCGCTCAGCCGTATTTTCTACATACATATAAGAATTATGAGTATATGTTTTGTGTTCGCCAATCACTTGTGTTTTTTTCTGCTCGTATTCTTTTTTTCAAGTATTTACATTTATTCATTTTCTTCTTTTCCTGTTTTTGTATTCGAATACTTTTTCGGTCTTGTTAAAGCAAATTTTTTATATACTGCGCTGAAGCAAAAGATAGTAGCTAGTAAATAAATTGGTAATACATAGCAATCATGTTCTGCGAAACTCGTGTGTTATCAAATTTGCATAAATAGAAATATGAGTTTATCGACTGTATACTTGTTTTTTTTTATTTCATAGAATGTAAAACCGTTTTTGAAAATTACAACATTTTGATGAAAATTTTCAATTGAATAGTTTTATGCTACTCATACGCCCCTTACCAGATATCTAGGTAATTTTCTCGAATAGGAAACTTCCAGGACACACCGCAAATCTTCTAAGAGGAAGCATATTTTTATAACCAGTTATTCTATTATTTAACAAAAAATAAATTTATATCTCTCTTAAAATGAAAAGCGTGTACCGACTCATATTCTCCTCATTTGGTACTAAGTACAACCGATTACACTGCGATACAAAATGGAGGTTCATATTCATATCTCCGTATTTAATGAAACCAAAAGTAAATGCAAGTTTACTATATTACCTTGACTATTAGTGACCTACAGGTAAAATTGTGGGCTGAAGCTTTAATTCAAGTCAAAGTGGAAGGTCCTATCACCTTTCATTTCTTCGCTAGGGCGGGATTGTTTGACACTTTGACCACGTTTTGCTCAAAATCTGAAGCTGAATCAGCACACACAATTCTATAAAAAACAGCTCTAACATTTTCAGCACCACCATTTTTTTTAATTTTTGTTGCAATGTGTTATTGGTGGTGTTTATGCGTTAATGCTGGATCATAGGTACACAAAATCTTTCATTTCCACAAAGTTATAACTGCCAACGGTGGCGTGTGTCTCAAAACACGAAGACTCTTTTTATGTTGTCAGAAAGTGCTTAGTCTTGTCCTTAAATACCGCTAGACTTACACAAAGTTAATACTCGTCTTTCCTGAAAATATTACAACATAAAATCCATTTTTATTAAGATATTTCCCCCTAACAGCCTCGCAATGTGTTACTAATTCTTTTAATAGTGAAATTTTATTTTTTGGACTACCTATTGTACTTGGATGCATTGTATGTATTTATACATATGTAAGCATGCATGTATGTTAATACACGCTTACAAATCAAGCAACCCAGCGACTCAGATTCCACGGTAACTGAAAAGGGGGAGTGTTTTTAGCTTCATTTAATAATCTGCTGTAAGAGTAACCCAACGACTAGCAATAAACCAGTTAATTATTTTATTAAAAAAAAAAAGAAATAGTTTAGGATGAGGCTGCCTAAATCTATGCAATGATTCCATATAATTAATGTATAGAAAATAATCATAGCAATCACCCTGTTCAAGTTTAAATAGCGGCGAATCAGCTGCACTTGATAGGAGTAGGTTTGTATAAGGAAATGGATAAGCAACAACAGCTTTCGGGGTGTACATAGCTCAGTGGTTAGCGCTTCTAAATACCTGTGGAATTTTGGCCAAACAACCACTAAATAATAACTTAACATTCCATCTGAAGTTAGATATTTTCATGCAACCAAGAAAATTGTTTCACGTTGTTCGTTTGATTATGTTTTTTTGATCAAATTGCTTTATGGAAATTATCAATGTTCGTTTCTTTGAGTTTTCCTCTTTATACTTTGGAAGGCAATAAATTTGTCAATCAGCAGTTAATAAAATTTCCAACATCTTTAACGTATTTCATTTTTGTACTCTTGTGAATATTTTTCTTATTGAAAGCCCTTTGTAACATTATTTAAAATTTTGTTACTGAACTGTTTACACGCTAAGCCTTCTATGGTAATCTTACGTTTGTACTATATAACACAAACCAACACCAGATTATAAGATACAAATACTGTTGTTCAAAAGCAAATGGAAGAAGGAGTATCAAAGTATAGCAATACCAATAAATATAGTGCTTATAACATAACAGATACGCCAAAAAATATCCACAATGATTAAAATATTGAGACGCCCAGAGTTACTTGGGGTGGTATCTTTACCAACGACATGGATATCTTTAAGGCAACCAGCCATTATTCTGTTCGCTTCAATGTTTTATTCTAATCTATAGAAGTGGTCAGATGTTACAAAACGATACTTTTACGAGGATATTAATAATTAGCAACCCAACGCTATAAGCAACCAAAAATATATTCATTTGTGTGTAAAAAAATTTAAATTAGTTAGAAAAAGGATATTTGAGCACCGTGGCGTATGAGTAACCCAAAGTTTTATTCTCATTAAAAAATATTTACAACAGTGAACGAATGTAAGAAACACTCAAAATCTTTCATAAATATTCAGTCATCCATCCACGAATCTTTATAACAGCTACTATACTCGTCGGTATAGCACTACTTACTGAGATCGAAAGTATTGCCGTAAGCTATACAATATCACTCTGCCGAATAAAAAACACGTTGTACTATAAAGATCTGAAATAAATGAATTTACTGCTATTCTAAAATATCTCCCGTAGCAATATAATGGAAATTCCAAGAAACAAAAACAAATACACTAATTTTTTTTGAAGTTATAATATTTATCTGACCATTACCGCATAGCCAGCCTGAGTCACATCAACTCGTTTTGCAGCTCTGAAACGTGTAGGTCATTCAACTAAAATCACGATATTAATAAAAGGCATTGAAGTTTATCCACACACGTGTTGCTTCTTTGTATGTACGTATTAGCATACTGTATGTACAAGCGTGTATGCGGTATTTACGTAAATAAGTGTCGTTTGATGTACACAAATATGTATCAACATTTTATTTTGCCAACGCCACTGTCATTCTTTTAAATTTGAAATGAGTGAGCTAAAAGTATACATAAAATATATGCCTACATTTACATATGGGCATTTCTCCAATGTCGAATGCGACATTCGTACGCATGCAATGTGAAAAAAACATATACCAAAACATTATTTTATTTTTACAAAAGGCGAAAGTTATAGCACTTGATTAGCACTATGATTGGTGCTTAGGTTGATTTTGGCCAATTGTTGGTTTTCAAAATACTTAAAAAAAATCAAGACATTCGCATGCGACAAAAACAGAAGTCTCTTTCAAAGCAAAACAATCAAACATTTGTTTCAGCGAAACTGGAAGAAATATATTAATGCGACTAATTTTAAGATGTTATGCGTTGATGTATCTTAATAATGTTTTTTATTTTATTCAAAAATATGAATTTTATATAGAATATAATTTATATTTTGACTTTAGTGCCACCTAGCGGGTCAACTTTTGGAAATCTATGACTTACGATGTTTCAACTACACATGCCAAAATTGAGCCAAATCGGACCATAAATACGGTTTTTCAAAATATCTTGACACTGGCGCCACCTAGCAAGACCATTTTTCGCAAAAATGTTTATGCTTACATAACCAGCATATATTACAAAAAGCA